>CM038609.1:4288462-4391435 GCA_021533255.1 Ceriops tagal | reverse complement strand
CAACCACACCAAAGAGAGAAGAAGAACATGCAACAACCACACCAAAGAGAGAAGAAGAACATGCAACAACCACACCAAACCAAAGGAGACGTGCAGCAGCCACACCAAGGAGAGAAAAACGTGCAGCAACCACACTAAGGAGAGAAGGATGTGCAGCAGCCACACCAAAGAGAGAAGGTGTGCAACAACAACCAATCAACCACACCAAGGAAGAAGGTGTGCAACAACAAACCACACTAAAGAGAGGTGTGTAGTGGCAACCAATTAACCACACCAAGGGAGAAGGTATGCAACATCAAACCAAGGGGAAACTAGCAGCAATTGTAGCAGTAAAGAAACTTGCAATTGCAGTAAGGAAACCAGTAAATTGCAACAAGGACAAGGAACCTATTGCAGTAAGGAAACCTGCAATTGCATTAAGGAAACTAGCACCAATTACAGTAGCAAGCACAATCCGTAGCAATTGCAGTAGAAAGGGCAGGTAGTACTAGCAATAGGAGAGAACCTATCAAGGCAAGTGAGGCAGCATAACAAGCAGCTTGTAGTAGCACAACTAGTAACTTGCAGCAGCAAGCACAAGTAGCAGTAGACAGCAAGTGCAAGCATAACCAGCAACAGGCAGCAAGTGCAGGCATCACTAGTATAAGGTAGTAAGTAGGAGGAGAAAACTTGCCCTAGTAGTAGGACAGGTAACACCAATAGCAGCAGGAGAAAATGTGCCCCAATAGCAGGGCAGGTAGCACCAGCAACAGAAGGTAAAGCAACCTGCTAAGGCAGCAAATGAAGCAACCTGCCATGGCAGTAGGTGAGGTAACCTGCCAAGGTAGCAGGTGAAGCAACTTGCCAAGGCAATGAGTAATACAACCAGCTATGACAACAAGTAAGGCAACTTGCAAAGGCAGTAGGTGAGGCAACCTACCAAGGCAACAGGGGAGGTAGCATCGACAATAGGGGAAGAAACCTGCCAAGGTAGTAGGTGAAGTAGCACCGGCAGCAAGGAAAGGAACCTACCAAGGCAACAAGTGAGATAGCACCAGCAGTAGAAGAAGAGAACCTGTAGCAAAGATAACTTATAGACATAGAGAACTTGCAGAAAAGAGACCAACAAAGTTTAAGCAAAGACTAGTAGTGAGGAAGGAGAAGATCTATTTTCTACATTAGCAGCTTGTGCACATTAAGTGATCTTTCTTAGGAAAGTGTTAGTTACTAATCTTTTTATAAATTTCATGAAAAACAGTGGAAGACCCCTAGAGTGATCGGGAGATCAATCCTATGAGTGATCAGGAGATCATTGTAAGTTGTTAAGGAGTGATCCTTTCACAACATAACTATATCCTTTGATAACAAAAGTAGATTATGTGATTTATGAGTGATCTTATCATATTGTGGACGTAACTCATACATTGTGGCTAAACCACGTAAAAATTATTGTGTTCTTGCATGTTTGCGTTTGATTGATATCTGTATGGCCGCTCCTATATAAAGAACCAAGATAAAAAATTGGATCATTGACTTTAACAAGTCATAGAGGTTAATCCAGACAGATTTGTAAAAAGTGAACATCTCCTACTGATTCACCCCCTTCCCCTTTCAATGTGAGACCTAAGAAGGTTCTCATCAATGACAACCTTCTTTTCGTCTTTGACAACCTATCTCCTTTAGATAGAAGTTTTCATCACATCTTTCCTAACCCATTTTGGCTTGGGCTGGTTTCTCTTCTCCATAACATCAACTTCTTTTAATTTTATCTTTTCTTTGTGTTTGCTTTCAGGTACAAACACAATTTTCTTCTTCTTTTCTACCCTTTCATTTGGCTTTTCAATATAGCCAAGTCCTTTCTTCCCCATAGAATGAGGTTTTTGTTTACTTAGACACTCATCCAACTTTTTGGTAGCATCCTCCTTGATAGCATTTGATGAAGAGGACTCTCCCCTCACTTCCACGACCTGTATAAATCTCTCTTCATACTTCTTCAATTCGTATTCAACCTTGTGGAGCTTGGCTTGCAAATTCAGCACTTCTTGCTCTTATGCCATCACTTTAGAACCAAGATCTTTGTGTATTTTACCTTGCTCTGCCTCAAGTACATTCAGCTCCTCAACTCTTTTCAAGTGCTCATTCTCTTTTGCTCCAAACGCCTTTTCTTTCACTTGGAGATCAGATTTAGCATCATCAGAATTTTTATTTAGCTTCTTGAGATTTTTTACCTCATTTTCCAACTTGTTGCTTTTGTGTAAATAAGTTCTCAATTCATTCTCAAGTTATTACCCCATTTTTTTCTCTTCCTCTTCAGCTAATTCCTTATCACTTAAGGATTCTTTTTCATCATTTACTTGTGCAACCAGCACATTTTCTGTAGCATCATCATTTGAATCATCATCAATTTCTTCGTCAGAATTTTCTTCATCCAACTTGTTTAAGAAATTTCTTCTTTTAGATCTAAAGAATTTTTTTTTCTCTGGGCACTTGAATTCCCAACTTTAGAATAACAGGATTTCTTTGTTTTCCTTCTTGAGGTAGCGTCGTCATCATCATCACTGTTTGCCTTTTTTCTCTTTAGGCAATCTACTACAAAGTGCCCAATGCCTCCACAATTAAAGCACTTCAAGGGTAATTTTCCCTTGTACTTCTCTTTTTCTTTCTTTATATTTTTGGTGATATATGCCATGACTCTATCAAATTTAGTATCATTATCTTCTACTTCAGAGCTACCAGTGGTTTCTTCTTCTTGTTCTTTAATTTTTAATTTCTTCGTGGCTTTGAAGGCTAATTCCTTCTCTACCTTAGGCTTCTTTTCTTTCTTCATTGAGGCTATTTTCATTTTATAAGCCACCAATATGCTGTGTAAATCATCCAAGGGTAACTTATCCAAATCTCTTTCTTTAATGAAGAAAAATTTGGCATTAAAAGCTTTTAGTAAGGTTCTAAGTATCTTCCTTACCACAATAACATCATTGATTTCCTCTCCATAACCTCTAATGAAACATACAATTTCCTTTACTTTTGTAATGAAGGCATTCACAAATTCATCATTCAGCATCTTTATATCTTTAAATCTGCTCCTCCAAATTTATAGTTTGGCTTCCCTTACAACCTTGTCTCCTTCTTAAATATTCTTCAATTTTTCCCAAATTTGTTTGGCTGTGTTGCACCCCATCACTTTTGTGAATTCTTTGTCTAAGAAAGAGGCATATAAGGCATTTCTAACCTTTCCATCAGACTTTAAATTCTTCTTATTAGTAGGCATCATAGCAGCACATTCAGTAATAAGAGTGAAGCCACTAACAACAGATTCAAACACATCCAAACCAAGTGAAAGCAGAAGCATTCTATTCTTCCATAATTAATAATTTTGTCCATCAAAAGTGGGAATACCCTTGCTATTAACACTGTATATGCTCTTTATGATATTAACCAGCAAAAGATGTAAAGATTCATAATAGCAATAAAAGAAATTTTAGATCTAAGCAAAATGGATCAATAGAGGAACCCAAGGCTATAATACCAATTGATAAGGACCTTCTCAAGTCTTATACTGAGAAAAAGAGGGGTTGAATCAATGTGGGATGTTTACTTTTTACAAATCTGTCTAAATTAAACCTCTGTGACCTGTTAAAGTCTATGATCTATTTTTATCTTGCTTCTTTATGTAAGAATGGCTATATGAATATCAAGCAAGTACTAGTACCCGAAACCATATAGAAATTTTACATGGTTCACTCACAATATGTGAGCTATATCTATGATGTGATAAAATCTCTCCTAGATCACATGTTCTACTCTTGTTATCAAGGGCTACATACGATGTAGTGGAAGGATCATTCCTTAACCACTTACAATGATCTCTCGATCACCCCAAAGGTTTCCCACCCTTTTTTAAGAAGTAAATAAAAAGATTATGACAAAAACTCTCATGAGAAAGATTTCTTTATGTGCACAGGATGCTATGGTAGAAAACTGATATTCTCCTTTCTTTTTATTATTCTTTCCTCTTTGCTATTCTCTCATTCCTTACGTTCTCTGCTCTCTGCCATTCTCAAGTTTCGGTCATTCTCTCCTCTCTACCATTCTCACCTCTCTCTTTGTGTTTCTATCACTGTCTCTCCTTTCTCTTCTTGCTGTTATCTCTCCCTTTCTGCTGCTCTCTCCATTTTCTCTTTCATTTTATACTTTCTTGGTAGTTGCATGGGTATTTATGTGCCTTGAGTTTAGGATTGCCCTACCATCAACAGTTAGCATTAATTCCTTAAATTTAGGATTGCCTTATCATTAATGGTCAACATTAATTCCTTGAATTTAGGATTGCCCTACCAACAATGGTCATGTGTTCTAAATTGGCTCCTTTTAAGGTGTGATAGTTGTTAATAAGGTAAGTAGTAACAATTTTAAATAAAGAAACATGCCATCATCCATTTAAGAGAGAGAAAGAGAGAGCTTTGATGTTTGATGGGGTGTATCCTCCCTCTTATTGAGTGGCTATCCTTGGACTTATCTCTAACAAGTGACTTGTAATACCACTGCTAAATGTAATGCTACAGGAAGCAATAACACATGTTTGGATGACAGCATTCTCTTGCCTAATGAAAGACTACTTCAAGAAATCCAGTTTTTGAAGCAAGATAAACCAAGACTTAAGCATCGCGAAACCTAGCAAGCCAGTGGCCACGTTGAGAGAAGGAATAATGCCGATGGTGAGATTTTGCATACAATAAAGTTGAACACTATGCTTAAGAGGTGGCTAGTCGCTGTTGCCTTGAACGTTATTTGCTTGTTCCAAGGCGGCACCTCCGTTGTCTTGAATGCTTCCTCTACCATCAATTTATCTTTAACATTAGCCATTATCAAGCTATTATACCCCACTGCTCCTCTCCTTCTCTCCATTGATTTTCCTTTATAGGAATGAGGGTACACTATCTTCCTTAACCCTTGAATAAATCAGTTACAAACACTTTGTAAATGCAGCAAATACATCTCAAAGGCATTCATAACATCAAATCAACAAGGACAAATATATAAGATGCTGTTGACAACAAATCCAACATTAGCCATCAAAGATAGACTCAATAAAACCATATAAGGAATTAGATAATGATCATAAAAGAAGACAAAAAATAGACACCACTAGAAAAGGACTCCATATAGCAATTTGAAAACATCAACATGACCCTTAAGGAAATTGTGGTGACTAGATGCTATCATTAAGAAGGTAAATATTCAATAGTATGGTCATTTGAAATTTCAATTATGAATTCCCTTGTACTCAATCTAAGCACTGGTGCTTAAATCTTTTTTAGGAAGGCAGGCAAGTGATAAAGAGACTTATAATTGACTATAAGCTACCCTATAATGACCTTGAAAGGCTACATCAATAGGATTATATAAGCCTCTTTAGACAAATAAAGATTTAAAGGCTTGCCCCTTATATTCGTTGCATTAAACAAAGGACTTGGCCCTTAGGAATAAAAGGGACCATACTTATCACATTACTATTAAACCTCACTCACTCAAACTAAACTAGTTAAGAACAAATTGGTCAAACAAATACTTACTAAAGGTAATGGATGATACTTTCTCTCTTTCTACCTACTTAAAAACTCCTATGCCCTTACTAAAATGATTATTAGAGTGTTAATGCTAGAGTCCACCTTTAACCTGAAGCTGTGTGTATCTTTGTAAGACTTAACCTAGAATTTGTGGCCAAACCTCTACATAGACCTAATTTAACAAAATCCTACCTTGTGTCCACCTTAGTTAGCACTCTTCATTAGGTATTATAGAAAGGTAAGAAAACCTATGGCTTTTGTAAAGTAATATGGCTATTATGCATGGACCAAGAAATTTATTTTAAATATACATCATGGAAAGACATAAATGGTTGTTTTTGAATCAAAGGTCATATTTATGGGTTTTAATCCTATCATTTATTTAAAAGGTATATTAAAAGGCATAATGGCCTAGAAGTATAAGATTAAATAGGTAGAATTCATAGTTGCCTTTGAAAACATCCAAAAATAAACATTAGACTGATCATTGACAAATAAGTGGTTTAACTTAACTGGATAATGTTATGTTCACAACCTAGAAGCTTTTACTATAAGAATTATAATTTTTTTTTTATTACATTTTTATTTTAAGAGTCAAAGAAGTTGTAAAGTGCTATGCCTATAGAGTATTTGTAATGCTATTGTTTTATTAATGTAAATATTATATAGTTATCACATATTTTGGTAACTTCTGTAAAGTGGGGAAAGAGTTTGATGTAAAAAACCCCAAAAAGACGTGGCTTAGAGACCCAACACACACAAAGAATCAAAGAACAATCAGGAAAGTTAAACCAAAGTTTAATAACATAAACCCTAGACCCACCATTCGAAGGGACATGAACCTAAGGTATTTAAGAAGGATGTGGATGTCACACTTCAGAAAAGAAAGGAATTGGGAGTGATAAGTCGATTGGAACGCCACAAGAAGAAGTACCTCTTGATAAGTTCTTTAGTCCTCAAAAGAACTGAGGGAGAAAAACCCTTGCTTTCTATTTCACTTAAAGTTGTTTGATTTTTCTAGAGCTTACAAGGGGTGCCTATTTATAGGTTAGGATAGTAATCCTAAAGAGGCACAAATTCCTACTTAGGACAAATCCTTATTTTGGAGGAATTCCTAACTATGGACAAATTCCAACACAGAAAATAAACTCTTATTTAGGTGTGAATGTTATTACTTAGTCTGACCATTAAGTATTCCAATTATATTAATTAGGCTTGGACTCTTTGTCAAACTTAAATTTGTACCATTTAAAGCTTGGTTGGCCTAAATGTCCTCAATCAGCCCATTTAGTGCTTCTTCAATTTTTTTGGCTCTAGCTTATGTTATTGGGCATTTTGGAATATGCAATGGACCTCTTGCATCCATTGAAGCTCTAGCTCATGTTATTGGGCCTTCTGGAATGTGTGATAGACCTCTTACATCCATTGAAGCTCTAGCTCGTATTATTGGGCCTTCTGGAATGTGCAATGGACCTCTTGCATCCATTGAAGCCTTTAACCCATCATTTTTACAGTTCTTATCAAATTTTGAACTCCCTTTAACTTTATTCTTTAATTGGGCTAGGTTTATATCTCCCACTTGCATATAATGGGCTAAAATGATCAAGCATTGCTTATAAAGAATTCTCAACATTTAATTTTTCATAAGTAATTTATATAGGCTGTTGTTCCCACAGCCTTGTATGGGTTGTAATTGTTGTCAACTAGGTTTAAGTGTACAAGAAAGTAAAGCCACATGGAAGGGCAAGAAAGTAAATTCACCGCGTAAGGGCAAGAACGTAAATCCGCTACATAAGCTCTATTAGGGTTTCATGGAAGAAAGTATATAAAGACTTTGGAAGATAAAATTAGGGCAAGGCCAACATAATTGAATACACAGCAAAACACAAGAGGGGTGGACGAAGAGAGAGAGACCATCGGCAATTGAGCATTCGGCAAACACAAGACGACAAAACGTAAGAACCGGCCAAAGTGGTACACGAACAAAAGAAGAGAAACACGGCCAAAAATCAGATTTGGGGGCTGAATGAAGAATAGGGGTCGAGAGTGAGAAAATACGTGACGACCAAAAAAAAGAGGTGGACAAAAATATAAATGGTCGGCAAAAATAGAGAAGCCATTGGAAGAGAGAGAAAAATCACATACAACAAACTCAGAGTGGACAGCGAAGGAGAGGACAAACCTGACGGCCAAATAGTGGAAAGGAGAGAAGGGAACGAAGAAAGGCCAATGAAGAGCCACCACCGGTCGAAGGAGAAAACCAGCATGGCAAAATGGAGGAAGGAGAGAAAAATCCGGCAGCCCAAAGAAGAGAGAGAGACCGTCGGCAAATCAGAGTAACCGACTGAAAGAGAGGAAGGAACCGTCCAAACACAAAAGAGAAACTGTTCAACCAAGGGAGTCGGCCAAAACCTAGAGAGAAACCATCCAACACAAGAGAGTCGGCCAAAACACAGCCGTTGGAAGAGAGAGAAAAATCGAGAAACACCCGAAAGAGAAAAATGCCAGAATAGGGGGTCGAAGGGGAGAAAATACGATACGACAAAAGAAAGGGCTGGACGGCAAGGAGACAACACGGCAAGAGAGCAGAACGTCAAAAGGAGAGCACAGTAAGAGAACGGTGTGACTAACTAGAAACAGGAGACCAGAACATGTGACTCACGGAAAGAGGAGAGGCAAACGCACCATTGGTAAGAGAGGAGACAGTACACCGTCCGTAAGGGAAGAGAGGAGAAACCTTGAAAGAGGAGACCACCGGGAGAGCAAACCAAGCTTTCCAGAGGTGTGAAACGGACAAGTGCAAACCAGAAACGGTGGTAAGGCGTGTGACCAGCAAGGCATGCAAACCAGAAATGTACGTGAGACGTGAAATGCTAAACCAGAATTGTGCGTGAGGTGTGTGACTAGCAAAGGGTGCAAACCATAAACATGCATGAGATGTGTAACACCAAACCAGAAATGTGAGGCAGGCCGTGAGACGTGGAATGACAAACCAGAAACGTTAGGCGAGCCGTGAGACAAGGAGACGGGTGAGACCATGAGACAATGAAAGCAGTAGCGGTGTGAGACAACCTAGAGAAGGAATTCGATGAAGCATCAGAAAGAACTCAAACGTATTTCCAAATTTCTTCAAGAGAGGTTAGAGAGCGTTGCAGTGAACTTCTAAGCGGCAGTGGAGCAGCCTTTCGATTCAACAGAGGCAAGACAAGCTAGAAGAAGGGTAGACACAGTAAGTGACACTCTTTGTATTGTACTTACTTAGTAATTGCAATAATGAAAATAGCAAAGGATTAAGACATCCATTGTAACTGGAATTCTCAAGTATAGTGGATAGTCTCGGTAAGGGAAAGTCCCTACCACCGTGGATGTATGTCACGTTGACGGAACCACGTAAATCTTGTGTTTCCTTAATTTGCTTTACGTTCTGTGTTTTGAATTGAGTTGTGAATGTAGCTAAAGTATCAACCAACCCATAACCTAAAAGAAGACCTAAACAAGAACATCCAAATTATCTATTAGGCAAGGTGTCTAAAAGGTGACTTTGGGGACTATTATGATTGGTAGGTAGCAATAGATCTACCTTAGTCGAATCTGAGAAAGAGTTCGCTTTTAAAAAGAGGTTGAAGTTGTTCACATATCTGTGAATTGTGGTGATACTAATTCACCCCCCCTCTCAGTATCACAAACTAGTAGATCTTAAGGTAAAGTCAGGAACTTCAATTGGTATCAAAGCATAGGTTCACCAGTTTGAAGTTTAACAGCTTGGTGTACTAGTTTGAAGGGATCTAGAAGTTTGACTTGTTCAACATATTGAGAAATGGAAGCCGGTACCAGCACTAGCACTACTTACAGTAAGAAGGTTCCAATCTTCAATGGAACCAACTACCATATGTGGAGAGCAAGAATGCAAGTGGTATTTGCAACCATGGGCATAAATATGGTGAAATGCATACAGGAGGGTTTTGTGGCTCCGGAAGAAGGTAAAGACCCAACCCCAGAGGAGTTAAGGCAATTTGAGATAAATGGGAAGGCCTCAAATGTCATCATTTCAGCATTGACAAATGCTAAGTATGCTAAAGTTATAGACTGCAAATCTGCCAAGAAGATATGGGACAGATTGCAGAAAGTCTATGAAGGTGATGACAGAATAAAGGAGGCCAAGCTTCAAGTGTTCAAGGAGAGATATTAATCTCTCAGAATGCAGAAAAATGAGACAATCCAAGAGTTCTTTACTAGGGTTATTGATGCTATAAACGACCTTAGAAGTCATGGGAAGAACAAGAAGGACTCATCTATTGTGAAGAAAATTCTGAGAATTCTGTCTGAGAGGTTTACCTCAAAGGTAGCAGTCATAGAGGAGAGTAGAGATCTCAATTCTATGTCTCTACATGATCTCTAGTGCAATCTCATTGCATATGAGATGAGGATAAAGTCAACTGAAAGCTCTGCAGCAACGAAGGTATCAAAGAAGGCAGCTTTCAAAGCTATAAAGCACTTGAAGATAAAAGAAGAGGAAGAATCATCCAGTGAGGATGATGATGATGATGATGAGGAAGAAAGTGAAGGTGAAGTATTGGCTTACTTCACAAGGAAATTCAAAAGGGGGTCTAAGAAGGGAAAAGGACAGTTGTCCTTGAGATGTTATCGTTGTGGGCAGACTGGACACTTTGCTTCTCAATGTAAAGTGAAACTTGATGATGAAGATAAGGATGGTGATGATGAGTAGAATTTAAGATGGAGAAGATCATCATTTAAATTAAAGAAGTCCAATAAGAAGATTGTCAACCCACAGAGGAAGAAGAGAGGCTCATTCAGGAGTTATGTGAGTTAGATAAAAGAAGCTGATGAGGAGGAAGATGAATAATCATCAGATGAGCAGGCCTTTATGGCATCAGCTCAAGGTGGTAGTTCAACCTCTGAAGAGGAAAAGAAGGTTGATAAAGAAGAGCCAGATCTTGAAGCTGAGCTGGAAGCAGCTTCAAAGGAGATAATCAGAAGGGGCAGAACCATAAGAAGGTTAGAAGCTCACATAAAACAAGTTGAAGTAATGTCTGAGGACGCTGAAAGTCAAAAGGATGAAATAAGGGCTGAACATATTGACTTGAAGAGAAGATTTGAATAACAAATCAAAATATGTGAAGACCTTACAATAGAGCTTGGCTCAAGGACTTCAAAAATTGATGAAATGGAGACAGAGTTGCTAAGACTTCAGCAACAACTCAAAAGTAGCAAAGAGAACTTACAGAAGTTTGAAGTGTTAGGAGAAACAAGCTCTGTAAGAGAAAAGAAGAATGAGACTTTGCCATAGAAATTAAAAGAGAAGGCTGTGACTCAGGAGAAGATAACTGAAGAAGAGAAGACAGTTATCAAACCAAAGCCAGGGCCAAAAATGACGTATGTGGGTAAAGAGTAGCAGCCCATAGCTGCTACGTCTCAAAAAGAAAAGAAAGTCAGCCAGCAGAGGGCTACGGCTGAATAGAAGAAGGAGAAGAAGGTGACTGAAATGAAAGTCATACAAGCAAAGAAGACAACTACTTTGCTTATACAGCAAGTGATGAACAGAAGAAGACAAGCTGTGATTAGACCCAAGAAGAGGCAGTTTCAAGGTTATTGCCTTTATTGTGGAGTTTAGGGTCATAAGGCGAGTAATTGCTGGTGGAGAAGGCTAGTATATATCTTCAACTTGAGAAGATACGACGCTACATATAGGGGGAGACAATACAGAATTCAGAAGAGAACACCTATCGTGAGTTCTTGCACATACTATAAAAGGCAAGGACACACTGACAAGGATTGTTGGTGAAAGCCCAAACCAGTAGCTTCAAAGAACCAGTTTGCTATATTGGCAAACTTGGAACAGTGTGAAAGGTGCGGATAGGATGACCATAATGCTAAGAGATGCATGACACTTCTCCATGAGTAAGAGAAGGCACTCAATGGCACAGTGAAAACAAGTGGTGCTGTCAAAGCTGAGAAAAAGGAGAAAGCTATCTTTAAGGCAATTCAAAAGAAGGAATATAGAGCAAAAAGGGAGGTGGCTAATAAAGCTGAAATGACACTAAAGGCTGACTACAAAGATAAGCAGTGGATCCTTGACAGTGGATGCACTTCACATATGACGGGAGACAAGAGTAAATTGTCAAAGTTAAACAAGTCAAGAGAAGGCAGAGTCAAGTTTGGTAATGATGATTCACTCAACATCAATGGTCAGGGGTTAGTGAATATTGGAAAAGGAAAGCTGAAAGATGTTCTGTATGTTGAAGGACTCAGATATAATCTAGCATCAGTCAGCCAACTATGCAACGACAACTACAAAGTAATATTCACAAAAACAGGTTGCCAAGTAAAGAGTAAAGAAGGCAATACTGTAGCAGCCGGGAAGAGAATAGCTAAAAATTTATATGTGATTAATAAGGACAAGACAAGCAGCTGTTTACTCACCAAAGAAGAAGAAAATCAACTCTGGCATAGAAGGCTTGGACAATTATCACAGAACAACATGAGGAAGCTGACCACTACTTATGCAATCAGAGACATTCCCGACCTCAGGAAAGAGAGAGAGAGAGAGAGAGTATGTTTACTCAGCATGCTCTAAAGGAAAACATGTCAGAAAGCAGTATAAGACCAAAGAGTTCAGTTCTGAAGCAGTGCTTGATATTGTGCATACTAATTTGTATGGGCTGATGAGAAGAAAAGGGTTGAATGGTGAGAGGTACTTCATCTTGTTTGTTGATGATTATTTGAGAAGGACCTGCATCATGCACCTCAAACACATGTCAGAAGTTTTGAATTGCTTCAAGTGATACAGAAGATTGGCTGAAAATGAAATTGGAAGGAAGATCAAAGTATTGAGGTCAGATCAAGGCACTGAATTTACAAATAAAGCTTTTGAAGATTATCTTGAGAAGCATGGAATTCATCACCAATTGGCAGCAGCAAGAACACCTCAATAAAACTGGTGGTAAAGAGGAAAAATAGAGCTGTGGTTTAAATGACAAGAACTCTACTGCTGGAATCCAAACCTCACACAAGATTTTGGACAGAAGCAACATTTACAGTCGTACATCTACTAAACAGAGTATTACTAAGGCCTAATACTGATAAGACTCCATATGAGCTATGTAGTGGGAAGAAGACAACAACTAAGTATATCAAAATCTTTGGCAGCCCATGTTTTGTGAAGAATATGGAGTAAAACTTGGGAAAATTCAATGCTAGGTATGATGAAGGCATCTTTGTGAGATACTCAGAAAAGACAAAAGGTTATAGAGTTTTCCTGCATAAGCTGGGAAAAGTTATCACGTCCAGTGATGTGAGAATAAATGAGAACTGGAAAACAATGCAAAATGGAGAAGTTAGGGACAATGAAGAAGATGACTTCAATGTAAATGAAGAATCAGACCAACCTGAAGAAAAAGAACAAGAAGTAAGTTCAGACTCAGAGAACAGTGAATCTGAAGATGAAGAAAGAGATCCTCTTGTAACTAAGACTGTGTAAGAAAGAAATCCAAAGAAAACGTGGACCAGTGCTCATCAAGAAAATCAGATCATAGGTGACCCATCAGCTGGAGTTACAACAAGAAGAAGAATTGTGGGAGCTACTGCTTTACTCTCACAACTGCTTTACTCTTACAAGTTGAACCTAAATTTGTTGAAGAGGCTACACAAGGTCTAACTAAATCTCTGTCCACAGAGCTGTTTGAAAAGCACAGATTGAATCTATCTGTGCAAATGCCTCCTCAAGCCTGAAAATCGGGTGAATCCTCCATATCTACTTTGCGAGTTTTTCAGATTTGTAATTGGTTGGCAAAGGGGGAGAGAAGCAACAGTGCAGGGGGAGCTGCTAAAAAAGGGGGAGTGCATATTTAGGAGGAGTTGAAAATGCTGCATAATGGTTTTTGTTATGAGTGTTGCCAACAATTACAAAGGGGGAGATTGTTGTTCCCACAGCCTTGTATGGATTGTAATTGTTGTCAACTAGGTTTAAGTATGTAAGAAAGTAAAGCCACATGAAAGGGCAAGAAGGTAAATCCACATGGAAAGGCAAGAAGGTAAAGCCACATGGAAGGGCAAGAAAGTAAATTCATCGCGTAAGGGCAAGAACGTAAATCCGCTACATAAGCCTTATTAGGGTTTCATGGAAGAAAATATATAAAGACTTTGGAATACAAAATTAGGGCAAGGCCAACACAATTGAATACACAGTAAAACACAAGAGGGGTGGACGAAGAGAGAGAGACCATCGGCAATTGAGCATTCGGCAAACACAAGACGACAAAACATAGGAATCAGCCAAAGTGGTACACGGCAAAAAGAAGAGAAGCACGACCAAAGATCAGATTTGGGGGCTGAACATAGAAAAGGGGTTGAGAGTGAGAAAATACGTGATGGCCGAAAAAAAGAGGTGGACAAAAATATAAACGGTTGGCAAAAATAGAGAAGCCATTGGAAGAGAGAGAAAAATCACGTGCGTTAAACTCAAAGTGGACGACGAAGGAAAGGAAATACTCGACAGCCAAATAGTGGAAAGGAGAGAAGGGAACGAAGAAAGGCCAAAAAAGAGCCACCGCCAGCCGGAGGAGAAAACCAGCACGGCAAAACCAACACGACAGAATAGGGGAAGGAGAGAAAAATCTGACAGCCCAAAGAAGAGAGAGAGACCGTTGGCAAAACAGAGCAACCGGCTGAAAGAGAGGAAGGAACCGTCCAAACACAAAAGAGAAACCATTCAACCAAGGGAGTTGGCCAAAACCTAGAGAGAAACCATCCAACATAAGAGAGGTTGGCCAAAACACAGTCGTTGGAAGAGAGAGAAAAACCGAGAAACGCCCGAAAGAGAAAAACGCTAAAACAGGGGGTCGAAGGGGAGAAAATACGATATAGCAAAAAAAGGGGTTGACAGCAAGGAGACAACACAGCAAGAGAGCAGAATGTCAAAAGGAGACCACAACAAGAGAACGACGTGACTGACCAAAAACAGGAGACCAGAAACGGGTGACCAGAAACTAGTGACCAGGCTGTGAGACCTAAAACGGGAGACCAACAAAGCTAAGGAGACTAGCAAAGCTGAAACGAAAGACCAGCAAAGCTGAAACGTAAGACCAGAACGTGTGACTCACGGTAAGAGGAGACGCAAATGCACCATTGGTAAAAAAGGAGATAGCACACCGTCCGTAAGGGAAAAGAGGAGATACCTTGAAAGAGGAGACCACTAGAAGAGCAAACCAAGCTGTCCGGAGGTGTGAAATGGACAAGTGTAAACCAGAAATGGTGGTAAGGCGTGTGACCAGCAAGCAAACCAGAAATGTATGTGAGACGTGAAACGCCAAACTAGAAGTGTGCGTGAGGTATGTGACCAGCAAAGGGTGCAAACCAAAAACGTGCGTGAGACGTGTAACACCAAACCAGAAAACATGAGGCAGGCCATGAGACGTGGAACGACAAACTAGAAACGTGAGGCGAGCCGTGAGATAAGGAGACGAGTGAGACTGTGAGACAATGAAAGCAGGAGCTGTGTGAAACAACCTAGAGAAGGAATTCGGTGAAGCATTGGAAAGAACTCAACATATTTCCAGATTTCTTCAAGAGAGGTTAGAGAGCGTTACGGTGAACTTCTAAGCGGCAGTGGAGCAGCCTTTTAATTCAACAGAGGCAAGACAAGCTAGAAGAAGGGTAGACATAGTAAATGACACTCTTTGTATTGTACTTGCTTAGTAATTGCAATAGTGAAAGGAGCAGATGATTAAGACATCTATTGTAATTGGAATTCTCAAGTATAGTGGATAGTCTCAGTAAGGGAGAGTCCCTACCACCGTAGATGTAGGTTAACGGAACCACGTAAATCTCATGTGTCCTTAATTTGCTTTACGTTCTGTGTTTTGAATTGAGTTGTGAACGCAGCTAAAGTATCAGCCAACCCATAACCTAAAAGAAGACCTAAACAAGAACATCTGAATTGTCTATTAGGCAAGGTGTCTGTAAGGTAACTTTGGGGACTATTGTGATTAGTAGGTAGCAATAGATCTACCTTAGTCGAATCTGAGAAAGAGTTTGCTTTTAGGAAGAGGTTGAAGTTGTTCACATATCTGCGAATTGTGGTGATACTGATTCACCCCCCTCTCAGTATCACAAACTAGTAGATCCTATGGTGAAATTAGGAACTTCATAGGCAAATAGACCATGTTATTTGTGAATACACCTACACTTGAGAGCATATTTTATGGACCTATTAAGGATACATTGTTGCTCCAACTCTTAAAAATGTAAGCTTTATTATAATAAATTTCGTGTCTCATTGTGCCTTAGATGTATTTTGTCACATTAATCTTAATTCTCCATATCCCTTATAGACTAAGTTAGACCATCACCTTTAGTAATTAGAGTGCCAATAGACTTATGATTTTTCATTCTAAATTGCTTAAGTATTTTATGGATGTAAGGCTTTTGTGATAAAGCTAAAATTCTTTCAAAATGACTTCTATGGATCTTTACTCTTAATATGAAAATTGCATCACTCACCTACTTTATTTTAAAATTCTAGGATAACCATTCCTCGATAGTAGTGACAAACTCATTATCATTTTTATCTAGTAAAATGACATTTATATATAAAGATAGAATTATAAACTTATTTTTAAATTTCTTAACATACATGTAATGATCCTAATTAACCACTACTTAAATAATTGGTTTAGGTTATAAATTGATCTTTGGAGTTTGTAAACTTTATTCTTTTGGTGTTAGATAATGAAATTTGCAAATTGTTCCATATAAATTTTTCATCTAACTCTTTATTAAGAAAAAACAATTTTAGCATCCATTTGATATAATTCTAAATCTATATTTGCTATTATAGTTAGAATTAGTCAAATTAAGATAAACCTTACTATCAATAAGAAGATTTCCTCATAATCTATACCCTCTTATTAGGTGTAACCTTTCACCACTAAGTGGGTCTTATACCTTTCTATGCATTTATTTGTTTTACACTTAATTTTGAAAACCCATTTGTTTTTAATAACTTTGTGACCTTAAGACAAATCTACCAAGTCCTATACATAGTTAGATTTCATGGATTTCATCTCTTTTTCCGTTGCCTTCATCCATTATTCCTTAGTAAGGCATAAAACGACCTCAATTATTGTTTTGGGTTTTTTCCCATCATAAAGTGTAATCATAAAAGCTTCCCTTTCAATCTCAAAATGATGATGTGAGATACTTTTACATAATATAGGTTTTTACAAACCTTGCACAACTTATGGTATAATGCTTCTGCTAAAATTGACAATTTGAGGCATTTCCACACCAATTTATGTTGATGGATTTGCTGTGTTATAAGTATCTAGACCACTTATCTCACAAAGATGAAATTCATCATTAAATCACCCTTACTAGGAAATTTATTCATTAAGAATGTGATATTGTGTAATTCTAATTTTGAAATACTTATATTATGATATTGTGTAATTTTAATTTTGAAATACTTATATTGGCTTGTTCACCAATAAACACATACCCTTTGAGGCGTTTACAATAAAGATACATCTTTTTCCTCTTAGACTTAATTTATCATATTTATAAGATAAATCATTAACATAAATCATTGATTCTTATGATCATAAATTACTTAAGTCAGGCTTTTGACCTCACTATAATTTATATGGTACAAAAATAACAAATTTAAAGGGCATATGGTGACTTGATTATAATTCAAATGGTGTGGAAGTAACAAATTTAACAAATCTAATAAAGTAATACCATTATAGGCATAACTATTTTAAATAAGGTTTTATTTCTTCTCTCTGTAATACCATTTTGTTAAAAGGTCTCAAGAACAATTAGTTGCCTAACTATATCCTTTTTAATACACAATTCTTTTATCCAACTAATTTTCTATTATACTTAAATATTTTTAAAAATATTTTAATGTTTTAGATTTATGAGCAATCAAATAAACATGACTATAACACATATAATCATTTGTAAACATAATGAAATATGAGGCACCATCCTTGTCTTTTCCTTTTAGACATTGTAGATAACTCAACTTTAGCAAGTGAGCCAATAGGCCCTCTCTAACTAATCTATTTCTTCTTTTTTGCTTGATATGACCTAATATAGCATGCTAGATATTTGCATCTACAACTTTATTGCTAGATGATATAATAATAGAAAAACAACTATTATAGATATTAAATGCACCATAGTTAATATTCCATACAAATAAACCATCTGACAAATATCCATGACTAATATAAAAAGTGTTATCATAAAATTTATAACATGACCTTCAAAAACAAATTTATAGCTAACATAAAAGAACAAGAATAGAAACAAGATTTTGTCAAATTTTTGGTGTATAGAAAACATCATAAAGTAGTAAGGTATAACCATCTTGTATTTTTAATTTGCAAGTATTAATCCCCTTAACTTATACCCTCATATTATTTCTAACTTACACTCATCTTGAACCAATTACAATTCAATAAAACTCATATATATTTCTCAATCTTTAGCTACATTGTCTGTGACCCTTGAGTTTACAATCCATAAAAAATTAGATTCAATTAGTACCAAGCTAGCAACATTAACTAAATAATAAGAGTAAAGGATATCCTTTTTAGCTAAATGTATTCATAAATGAAATGACCCAGTTTGTTATAGTTGCAACACATCAATTTTTTTTATCCTTTCTCTTGTCATTATGCCTTTTACAATAATCATTCTTGTTCTTTGTGCTTATCCATTCCCTTTTCCTTTTTTATAATGCTTATAATACCACTTTTGTTTCAAACTAGAAGCAACTTTTGAACTATACTTGACTTTAACTATATTCACTTGACCAAAGGACTTAATAGCCCTAAGGTGCTCCTCCTTTAAAATCAATTGGTATGTGATATCTTCAAAGTTCTTAATAGTCTTACCATACATCATATTGAATTTTATGTGCACTAGTTTAAAGAAATGAAGCAAATGATAACATAAACTTGCTACTTTTCCATAATGGTTTGATTAGTTGGTTTTAGGTCCCTAATCATACTAGACATCATGCTTAGATGTTATCTTATGTTATGATATGATTTTTTCATATAAAAATTAAAATTTATCATTAGCCTTTCACCTAGTAACTTGTTTATCCATTGGCCTTTTACCTTCCTTAATTACTTCTTCAAGCCTTGGATGTTTGTATGATTGGTTAATTTTACTTAGTCCTTGGTTTAACATTGCTTCATCAAGAAGAATTTAAGGGTAATGCCTAAGTCCTAACAAAATTCCTTATGTTTTTCATTGTTAAACCGTTTATTGTTGTTGATGATGATCACATGGGGGATTTCAAATCTACATACCATATAATTCCATACAATGGCTTATATTTGGCATTCTATGATTGCCACGAAGGCCTCAACTTCTACTCATTTAGTGAAGTAATTGATGGCAACCACTATGAACTTGCATCCTCCTACAGTAATAGGGAATGGGTTAATGATGTCTAACCTTAACTAAGCAAATGCCCAAGGAGGCAACATAGGCATAATTCGTGTGGTGAAGACCTATAGGTGGTTGGTGAAGCATTGGTAGGTTTTGCATTTTTGCACCAATTTTAGGGCATATGCATTCAAAATGGGCTAGTAGTAACCTTATCTAATCACTGTCTGTGCCAAGACTACATCTTATGTGGTTGTTGTTTATCTGCCTTCTGAATTTTTTTGGAGGATATAGCTTGCCACTTCTTCAATAAATCACTTAAGGAAAGGCATGCTCAAGGATTGCTTGTAGAATCTCCCAATTATCAATAATAATTTTGCTACTTTTAATTATAGGTACTGAGCCTTTACTTTTTCCTATGGAAGCTATCCCTTCTATAATAAGCAATGATCACGTCTATCCATGAAAGGGATGTGTAAGCTATAACAGTTGCTTTGTTAATTTCTTATAGCTCAGGTGCACTAGTGTTTCTATAAAGATTGCTTTCCAAGTGACAACTTTATGGTTGCATGTCATTTCACTTTTCTAAAGCATTTACTTAAGTGTTAATTGTTCACGAAATTTTTTCTAAGACCACATTTGCCTCTTTGTTGGTGAGTGCCTTGCAAAGGGCATAAACTTTCCATAGGTACTTGGCCATGTTGTCTTCCTTTGCTTCAAATTTACTGTTCATCTACCTTTTAAGTAGCTAGGACTACTTGTAGATTTCCAATTCTTTGATTTTAAATGCTCGGGCAATACTAATTTTAGCAATCAAGGCCTTATACTCAACTTCATTTTTTTGAGCCAGAGAAGCCAAATTCTAAGGTATACTCAAGTGTGACCTCGCTCGGTCCAACGAAGACTAGTCTTATAGTGCTTCCTTACAAGATTATCCTTTGATATGTAGGATCCGTGGTTAAACTTGCAATTTATGGTTTTAGTGCATCTTAATGCCTGTGTATTCATTGACGAAGTTAGCTAATGCTTACCCCTTCAAGGCCTTGTAAGGTTGAATTGATTGTCAAACTCTTCTATTTTAATTGACCATTAAAAGAGTTAGCTTGCCACTTCTGGCTTGTGCAACACTAGATAAAGTTGTCAGTTAGTTATGACAATGATAAAGTGTGCCTAAAAGTAGGGTCCCAACCTTTTTGTCACTATAACCAATGTAAAGGCCAATTTATCAAACTTTGATTAGGCTAGCATTTTAGTGAAAATTTACACATCCTTAGTGGTTTTAAGGGAGGGAAATGCTGGAAAAGCCTCAATATTCTCTTGATTTTCCTATATTCACCTATTTGACACCAAAGACCTTAAGAACTTACCAAATTACACTTTAAATGTGCATTTCATGGGTTTAAGAGTCTCAAACATTTCTTCCAAGCCGATGACATGGTCTTAAAAGGTCTTACTTTAATAAGCATTTTATCAACATATAACTCCACATTTTGGCTAGTTTGATTCTAAAATGTCTTATCCACTAATGACTGATATATAGCTCTTGAGTTTTTAAGTCCAAAAGGCATTACCTTTTAGCAATACAACTCTCACTCTATAATGAAGTCTTTTCTTAATTGTCTTTGTGCATAAGGATCTGGTTGTATTTAGAGAATGCATCCATGAAGGTAAAGAGTTCATAACCTAAGGTTTCATCTACCAATTAATCAATTTTAGGCAACAGGTAGCTATCTTTTGGATATTTTGTTAAGGTTAGTAAAGTTTATGCATGTACATCATTTTTTATTTGCTTTTTAACCATAAGCACCTTGCTAGACAATCTAAGTGACTTCTTGAATGAATTTAAATTTAACGTGCTTGCTTACTTCCTTAATCATTACTTGTCATTTAAAGCTTATGTTCTAGTTTTTGTCATTTAAGTGACCCTTTATGCTTATGTTCTAAGTGACTTCTTGAATGAATTTAAATTTAAGGTGCTTGCTTACTTCCTTAATCACTACTTGTCATTTAAAGCTTATGTTGCTAGACAATCATTACTTGTCATTTAAAGATTAAGGAACCTTTAAGCATACAACTTCTTGGTTGTTATGCCACTGCCTTCCTAAGTTGGTCCCCCAATGGTTATATGGATAGCTCCTTGTATTCACTTAGGGTTTTGTATAAGGCACTCTTCTACTTCTTTATTGGTTGTTATATGGAGATTAATAACCATGCACCTTCGATTTATGGGGTGCTTGTTTGCCCTTAGTTGTGCACCCATCTTTACAGTGAAAATTATCTTGAACATATTCTCTATGATGTGTAGCCTATATTAGCTTCTCAATTTCATCCTTAAGCTTTTGGCATTCCTTTGTCAAATGCCCATTATTACAAGGAAATTTGCAATACCTTGTCTCATCAAGGACCTATTTCATCCTAACAACTTATCAAAGTAGTCTTTGCCTCTACACTTTTATAAGTATCTAGGAATGTGAAGCTATGAGGCAGGTATAATTGTTATACCTAAGGGCAATAGGGCTAATGCTTTATTATTCCTAGTGTTCATAGGGGGCAACTCCTTGCTCCACTCATTGATTATCTTTATCCTTCTTCAAAGAAGTAGGTTCCTTTTAAGTTTGCCTATTTTGCATTTCTTTTAGGCATTACATACCTCTTTCATGTTGATCGGCATCTTAGCTTAGGTCATCATATTAATGAAGTCTAACATAGCACTTTTGTTTAGAGATTACAAGAAGTAGGAAACAATGAGGTTACCGAAAAATGTTACAAGTGTCATGTTTAGGTTCAAATTTTCACATTAAGCACTTTAATGTTAAACTAGTTAATGAAATCATACAAGGGCTCATTCTTGCCTTGCTAAACTATGATAATGGCTATAATAGTCTTTTTGCATGGTCAATTAGTGACAAACCTTATAATAAGAGATATCTTAGTTATTAGGAGTTCATGATTGATCACATGAGAAGAGCTTTGAATACCAATGCCAAGCAACATCTTTTAGTGTGGTGGTGAATAATTCACACATGGTTGTGTTTAAGATGGAATGAAGGGACATTAACATTCATAATTGGATCTAATTGTCATTAAGAACCTTTATACTATTGTAATTGTCCAAATTTGGGGGTTAAACTTTTTTAAGATAAGAATATCAATAATTTCCTAAGGTAAAGGGAATGTAAAGCATCATATGCTCTGGGGCATGCACTAATTGATAAAAGTGCTTACCAAGGAGAATGCATAGCAAGATTTGGTTAGGTTAGGTTACTGTTCACAAAGTCTAAATTAAGTCTTGCACAAAAGCATGCAATTAAGGCTTGAAGATAAATTCCATTGATCAAATTTATGAAGGCATTAGAGTTCTCAAGTAAGAAGAGAGAGAATCATTCGTTACTTTTAATAGGTATTGGCCTAGTTCATTTATATATTACTAAGTTCATTTGAGTAAGGTTTAATGGTAATGTGACATATATAGATTGCTCCATTCCTATGGCCAAGTCTTGGTCTAACAAATCTAAGAGATAAACTTCTAAACTTTTACAAGCCTGACAAAATTTGTGTAAGCCCATTAACGTAGCCTTTTAGCCTTGTTGTAGTGAAACATAGAATTTACATGGAAAACCCCAAATAAGAGAAAACCCATAAGCAAAAAGGAGGAAATTTATTAACTCGAAGAAGGAGTACAGAGAGATCATTTTAAATAGCTTAATTTACCTTAACAAAATACATAAGTATATATATATATAAGTACATAGAAATCCTAATCTCAAATATAACTTGTCCATACTTGATCCCATAAAAACTCCATTTTGTTGCACCACAAGCTTTCTAGAGTGGACCAAATAGAATGCAAGTCATTAAACTCCAACAATTTCGACCTTAACATGAATTACAATACAAGGAACAAACTTTAATCTTCAACAAAAGGTGCTTTATCTCTTCCATAAAAGTTCCAAAGAGCACAACTTAAAAAGGAACACCAATTAAGTCCAAACAATGCCCAAATTTGACAATTAGAAGTAACTTAGTCAGCATATCAATAAAATTATCATAGGTACTTACTTTGCTCATCGTAATATCACCACAAGCAGTGATGTTCAACAATACTACACGTCAATTTGCTTTGTTCTCTTATGAAACATCTAATCTTTACTAAGAAAAATATAACTCTGACTATCATAATAAATAGTGGTAATTTACATGTTTCTATTAAGTTTACCAAATAGTCTCTTTAATCAAATAGTTTCCTTAAAAGCTTCATTAATAGCCATAACTTAGCCTCAATAGTAGACAATATAATTATAGTATGCAAAATAACTTTCCAATTAATAGCAAAATCACAAATGGTAAAAACATACCCAATAAATGATCTTTTCTTATTAAAGTTTCTAACAAAATTAGAATTAACATATCTAATGATCCTATTTCTAGTTCTCCTAACTACAAACAAACATTAATAATGCTACATAATGATCTAAAAATCCACTGAATTGCTTTCTAATGCTTCTTACTAAAATTTGTTGTATACCTACTAACTGCATTAACAACATATGATAAATTTGGATATGTACAAATCATAGCATACATTAGAGATCCCATTATACTAAATTATGGTACTTATGTCATATAATTAATCTCATTATTTAGTTGTAGAGATAAAGTAGATGAAAGTTTGAAATGTGCAATTAATGAAGTACTAATAAGTTTAGCATTTTGTATATGGAATTTGTAAAAAACTTTCTTAATGTACCCTTTCTAATTTAGGTACAATTTCTCTGCCTTTTTCTTTCTCTTAAAATATCCATACCAAGCATTTTTTATGCAGAAACCCCCAAAAAGATGTGGCTTAGGGACACAACACACATAAGGAATCAAAGAACAATCAGGAAAGCTAAACCAGAATTTAATATCACAAACCCTAAACCCACCCTTCGAAGGAACACAATCCTAGGGTATTTAAGAAGGATATGAATGCCACATTCCAGAAAAGAAAGGAATTGAGAGTGATAAGTCGATTGAAACGCCACAAGAAAAAGTACCTCTTGATAAGTTCTTTAGTCCTCAAACGAACTAAGGGAGAAAAACCCTTGCTGTCTATTTCACTTAAAGTTGTCTGCTTCTCTAGAGTTTACAAGGGGTGCCTATTTATAAGCTAAGATAGCAATCCTAAAGAAGCACAAATTCCTACTTAAGACAAATTCTTATTTTGGAGGAATTCCTAACTATGGACAAATTCCAACATAGACAATAAACTCCTATTTAAGAGTGAATGCTATTACTTAGTCTGACCATTAAATATTCCAATTATATTAATTAGGCTTGGACTTTTTGTCAAACTTAAATTCGCACCATTTAAAGCTTGGTTGGCCTGAATGTCCTCAATCAGCCCATTTAGTGCTTCTTTAATCTTTTTGGCTCTAGCTCGTGTTATTGGGTCTTCTGGAATGTGCAATGGACCTCTTGCATCTATTGAAGTTCTAGGTCGTGTTATTAGGCCTTCTAGAATGTGCGATGGACCTCTTGCATCCATTAAAGCTCTAACTTGTGTTATTGGGCCTTCTGGAATGTGTAATGGACCTCTTGCATCCATTGAAACCTTCCACCCATCATCTCTATGATTCTCATCAATTTTCCTAGCTACCTTTAAGTCTTTTAACTTAAACTCCTTACTAAGCTAAACTCTGAACTTTCTTATTTCTTTTTATCCTTAACTGATATCAATATATCATTAAAATATAAGAGCAAATACACAGATGACCCATCATCACACATCTTAAAGTAGACATAACTATTATAACTTTATCTTCAGAAACCATGAGTGGTCATAAAAGAGTCAAACCTCTTATACCATTTCTTAAAGGATTGTTTTAAGCTATAAAGAGACCTTTTAAATAAACACACATGGTCCTTTCTTCAAACCACAAATCCCTTTAGTTGTTGTATGCAAATGTTCTCCTTAAGTTTTTCATGTAAAAAAGTTGTCTTAACATCTAATTGCTTAAGCTTAAAATAATATATGACTATAATACCAAATAAGGTTTAAATTAAACAATACATTACAACTAAAGAAAACAAATCTGTGAACTCTATGCTAAAAACCTAATTATAACCCTTTGCAACTACTCTCATCTTATACTTGGTTTCTTTAATTCCAAGTATACTTTCATTCCTTTTGAACACCCATTTGCAATGAATAGCTTTTTTTACTTTTAAGTAATCTTACTAGATCCCATGTCATTCATATGAAAGAATACCATCTCCTCTTGCATAGTAATCATCCATCTACTAGATTCCTCATAACTAATTGCTTTTAAGTATGAGTAGGTTTTTCACTAAAATTAATATCTTTAACCACAATTAAAGCATAGTAACCAAGTCAACCTTAACATACCTATGTGATGGTCTAATTTCTTTTCTAGATTTATCTTTAATAATAAAATATTATATTAGCGTTGGTAATAGTGAGGGAGTAACATCACCTTGCATCTCTAAACTAGACTAAGGTGTAAAATTTGATAAATTTTGGACTAATCTCAAGTTCCATCTATGCATTTAATTTAAACTAACTTGTATCATAAGAATATTTAGAAGACAAGTAAGTAAGTATAACAATTTCATAAAAAAAAATTACAACCCTATTAATTATTACTTAACTAATTTCTAAACATGATAGTTTATATCCTTTAATACCAAGCTTATAACTAAGAAAGATACACTTTCTAAATTTAGATTCCAACTTTCCATTATCAATATAAGCATATGCAAAATATCTAAAGATCTTCAAATTAAAATAGTTTGTAGAAATACCGAATTGTACCTCTTTTGGAGTCCTATTGTCAATAATAGTTAAGGGAGAATGATTCACAAGGAAACATACCGCAACAATAACCTTAGCCCAAAAAGACTTAAGTAAACCAAAATTAAAAGGTATACAACATACTTTCTCAATTAAAGTCATATTCATTTACTTCAAGATGTTTTGCTTTGGAGTATCAGGAACTATTAAATGCCTTAAAATTCCTTTTATCTTGCAAAAACTATTTAACTTATCAAAAAAATACTCTAAGTCTTTATCAATGCAAAAATACTTTATTTGTTTCCTTATCTGCTTCTTCTTGATCATAGTCTTCCATTGCTTAAATGTAGTAAGTGCATCACTCTTTTACTTCAAAAAGGACACAAACATTTCTAAAGAATAGTCAGTGTATATCTAGAATTAGTCTTAAAAGGCACCTTTTATAGATCTTAAAGATCAAAATGTACATAATCAAATGTCCCTTTTGTATTATAAGTGTCTTTGTTAAAGTTAACTTTCTTTTACTTCCCATAAACACAGTACTCACAAAATTCCAATTTGGCAACACTCTGTTCATTTAAAAGACTTCTTTTGCTTAGTTCAACTACCCTATTTTAGTTCATATGTCTTAGATGCATATGCTATAGTCTAGTAACATCTCCATTTGACAAAGAAATAGTGACCATTGTATCATTCATTATTGTATAACCTTACAAGACATAACTTGGTAAAGTTCTTTTTTTGTCCTTTCATTAAAACAAGAGTGCCTTTGTTAATTTTAAGGACTCTACCTTCAACAATGTACATGTACCAATTTGAATCAAGAGTACTCAAAGTTGTTGAGCCCATCTTTGATGGTTAATGTTGGATTTATTGTCAATAACATCTCACACAATTGTATGTGTTGATTTGATGTTATGAATACCGTTGAGATGCAGAGAGGTCATCGCACAAAACTGTTGATGGCAGGTAAACCTTGAAGTTGATAAGTCAATGTTCATCATTGACTTTAAATTTTAGGGATCAAAGCTGACCATTGACCCTTGACCATTAACCCTAAATTTTAGGAATCAAATCTAGTCATTAATTGTAGGGCAACCTTTAGGAATCAATGCTGGTCGTTAATGAGTGTGCAACCTTAATCTCAAGGCTCTATAAATAACCTCATACATCTTGTAAGACATGTGTGGGCTGCAAGAGAGAACGATTAGCTGCAGAAAAATAAGAGAGAATGGCCAGCCACAAAGAGAGGTAACCAAAGTAAGGTTAAGTGGCAAAGGGAGAGGTAGCCACCAAAGAAGAAAGTGATCGACCAAGGAGAGTATAGCAGCAGCTAGCCAAGGAGAATGTAGCAACCGACCAAGGAGATTGCAAAAGTAGCTGACCAAAGAAAAGGTGATAGCAACCACCAAAAAACGAGGTAGCCATAGCAACCGAAGGAGGAGTTGCAGCAACCAGCAGCCACACCAAAGGGAGAAGAAAAAAGCAGCAGCCAATCAAACCAAAGGAAAAAGGAGTTGCAACAGCCACCCAAGGAAACTTGTAATTGCAGTAAGGAAATCAACAAATTGTAGTAAGGGTAGGGAGCTATACTAGCAGTACATCCCACAATATTAGTAGTACATCCTGTACAACACCAGTAACAACCTGCAACACTAGCAACAACCCACAACACCAACAGCAGCTTGCAACACTAGCAGCAGTCCGCGACACTAGCAGCAGCTCGCAACACCAACAGCAACCCGTAACACTAGCTACAATCTGTAACACCAGCAACAATTACAGCATCAGTAGTAAGCAATAGTAGCAATACTAGCAAGTGAAGCAGCAAGCAATAGCTATAATTGCAAGCAGCAAACTAAAGAGAAACCAGCAGTAAGCAATAGAAACAAAGGCAGGCAACAAACCAAGGAGAAACTAGTAGCTAGCAGGCAAGCACAACTGGTAGCAGCATAACTTGTAGCAACATATTTAATAGATTGCAATAGGCAGCAATAACAGCAAGTGCAGACACAACCAGCAAAGGCAATAAGTGTAGGCACAACCAATAGTAATAATAACCTACAAAATCGACAGCAAGTGAATCATAACCAGCAGATTGCAACAGGCATAACTAGTAGCAAGCAGCAAGTATAAGCATAACCAGCAGTAGGTAGCAAGTGCAAGCACAACTAGCAAATGCAGGAACGACCAGCAGCTTGTTGCAAAGGAGAAAACGTGTCCTGGCAACAAGTCTGATAACTTGTAGCAGCAGAGGAGAAAATGTGCACCAACAACAAGGAAAGAAACCTGTTAAGGCAACCTACCAAGGCAGTAGGTAAAGAAACTTGCCAAAGCAGTAGGTGAGGTAGCACTAGTAGTAGAGGAAGAAACCTGCCAAGACAACAAGTGAGGCAACAGAGGAAGAGAACCTACCAAGGCCGAAGGTGGCAACACTGGTAGCAAGAGGAAAGAACCTACCAAGGTAGTAAGGGAGGCAACACTAGCAATAGAGGAAAGATCCTATCGAGGCAACAGGTGAGGCAACACTGGTAGCAAAGGGAAGGAACTTGCAGCGAAGAGAACCGGTAGGGAGAAAGAACCTGCAGCAAAGATAACTTGTAGTGGAGATAACCTATAGAGAAGAAAGCAGCAAAGCCTAAGTAAGGATTGACAGTGAGGAAGGAGAAGATTTGCATTCTACATTAGTAACCTGTGCACATTAAGTGATCTTCCTCAGGAAAGTGTTAGTCACAAACCTTTTGATAAACTTATTGAAAAATGGTGGGATACCCTAGGAGTGATTGAGGAGATCAGTCCGTTGAGTGATTGGGAGATCAAACCTTTGAGTGATCGAGAGATCATTGTAAGTTGTTAAGGATTAATCCTTCCACACCATAACTGTATCCTTGGATAATAAGAGTGGATTGTGTGATTTAGGAGTGATCCTATCACACCGTAGATGTAGTTCACACATTATAGGTGAACCACATAAAAATTTCTGTGTGTTCTCTGGTACTTGCATTTGATTGATATCCATACGGCCACTCTCACATAATGAAGAAAGATAAAATATTGGATCATCGATTCTAACAAGTCACAGAGGTTAATTTGGAAAGATTTGTAAAAAGTGAGCATTTCACACTAATTTATCCATTCTCCCTCTCAGTGTGAGACCTAAGAAGGTCTTCATCAAAAGTGATAAGTTTATGCTTCAAATCTAATTGTTCCAATATTAACTATTTTATAAAATGCATTATTTTCCAACAACATAGCACTCTTAAAGATTGTTTCATACATTGAAAACTAATCCTAATTAAGACATATATGAAATATGCAACCCAAATCAAGAATCTAATCCTTTTAAGATTTAGAGTTATTAATAAAAATAGCTAAAAGTTTCCCATTATTAAAAGTATCTTTTACAACACTAGTTGTACTAAAGCTTTTTGGTTGATTTTCCTTCTAATTAGTAGCAACTTTCGAATTTTTATTTTACAACTTATAGCATTCTACTTTGATATACATTTTTTTCCTTACAATAATTACAAGTTTTATTTTTGTTTTTTGACTTCAATTTGCCTCTTTCATCACCACCAAAATCTCTTTGCTATAACCTTTCTCAAACAACACAACTCTCTATCTAAGTCTCAGATTCAACCATAAATTGTTTAATTTTCTCTTTAGAGAGTACAATATTATATACCTCATCTAAAGTAAGAATATCACAATTGTATAAAATAGTAGTTTTAAAAGTTAAAATGAAGAATGTAACTAACACGATAGAATCAATACTAAATCTTCTTCATTATACTTAACCTTTTTATTCTCTATATCTTATATTATTTCCTTAAAAATAGTTAAGTGGTTCTTAACGGAGGTAACTTTTATCATATGATGAGAATACAATTGCTACTTTAAATGTGACTTACTAGTTAGATTTTTCATCATACATAACTACTCTATTCTTAACCCCAATACAGTAGTCATTTTCTCTTTCAAAACATCTTAGAAAACTTGATTAAACAAATGTAGATGAATTTAAGAAAGGGCCTTTCAATCCCTGCATCGTTTTTCCTCCAATAACCAAGACTAGGACATTTTGTCAAACCCTAACATTGCATCATCTAAATCTAATTACATAAGTGCAACTCGCATCTTGACTTGCTATAGCAAAAATTTGGTATTGAAATTCAAAATTAGAGCATACGTATTTCTTAATTGTCATCGTAGAAATCAAATCTGGTGTTATTGTGACATCAATTTAAAACCAGAAATAACATGAATAGTAATAAAAAAAATACGAAATGAAGAACAAATAAAATTTATGCAAAAAATCACAAATTGGAGAAAAATTGTGAGTAAAAAAATGAAATTCACTAACTTGAACAAGGAGTACAAAGTTTTTATTTTAAATAGTTTATTTTACTTTAACTGAATACACATATATTTATACAAATGTATTAAAAATCATAAGTTCAAATATAATTGGTCCATACTTGATCCAAAAAAAGGAAAAACACTTTTATTTTGTCACACTGCAAGCTCCTCAAATTAGACCAAACAAAATTTAGATCATTAAACTCCAACACATAGAATAATTAGTAGTTGGTCATCAACCTTCTTATCAATACCCTTCGCCTTTTTGAATTCAAATACCTTCATTTTTCCTTTTGTGACCAAAGTTGGTACATAATAATATTTGTACATAATTCGGACCTTTGTAACGTGACTCTTCCGGGTTCTACATCCAATAGTCACCGTCAGTCCCTTTTTATTTTCAATACGTAAAGACACATCCATACGTCATAACACCAATACGTGCAATTGGAACAACGACAATTGGGCATTTTGGCCATTGTTCTTTCAGCAGTTTAGTGCCCAGCAAGTACCACTTTTTTTTCTAACTCTCTTTAAAACGCTTCCTGAGGAGGTCTTATGTAAAGGGCACAATTCCTTTGAACGGCTCCGCATGCCTTTCTTTTTTCTATCGTGAGATACCTCGATTTCTATATCACATGCCCTTTAAATCTCCTATGCCCCAACCGACCATAAAGGGTCAAGTTAATTCCTAGGGCAACAATCAACTAAAACCAAGAAAATAAATATAAAGGCTCTTGATGCTAATCATTTAGTTAAATAAAAACTTATATATTGGATATTTCAAACCATAATAGAAATATCCAAAAAAAAAAAAGAAATCATTAATTTTCATGAAAAATATGAGTTATGCCATACTCTAATACCACATTTAAGGCACAAATATATTTTTGTTTATGCATGAACAATTAGGCATGAAAGAAGTTTAATGATAAATTTTAGAGTTTCATGTTTTTCATATATTTTTAGGAAGAAAATGTACCATAATTTATTTAAAACTTGAAGAAACTTTAATTCAAAAAATTAATTAAGTATGATTTCTCTATCTTGATACTTTTTAAAAGTTAGAAGAAAAATACATTGTGTTAATTGTAATTGTATTATGTAAGTATTGTTAATGTTTTTAACATTATTTTGGCATAATGGTTAGAAAGAAAATTAGGCTTCTATTTATAAATTTTAAAAATCATCCTATCAAGATTTGTCAAGAGTCATGTCTCTTGACCTATAAGAAATTTTATTTAAAAGTCATGTTTTTTTCACTAATTAATGAGATTTAAGCATTTAAATTACTTATGATTTTATCAAATAAGTTAATATTTGATAAAATATCCTTAAATATCATATTTTTCATTAAATGTCTCGCAGCTAAACCTCAAATATCTATTAGTCAAGTGTACTTTGCATAAGTTAATTTACCTCACAATTCTGTTGATCAAATTTTTCAAGTGGGTATAGGATTTTGTTGCTGCCCCACACAGTAACGAAGTGTGATTCGTGCGTAAGGGTCAATTTTGATTCGTAACAGATTTATACATTGGTCCATATAACAGCGTGATTAAAGGGGATGAGTCACATTTTAACACTAAACCTTTATGAATTTTTTAATGTAGTTTTATAACTTTTTACTTTGTCATTTTAATTCTATATCTTTTGTTTATATTTCAATCGAGTACATTTTAAATTGATTTTGGTGAACTTTTAGAAATTAAATTTGACTCAAACGTATTATGCCGAAAAAGAAAGGAAGCGTGAAATACATGAATTGTTTTGCTCATGTTGGTCATAAATCTTTGCATAGATTTTCAACGACTGTTTTGGCAAATAGAAATAAATGAATAGGACAAAGAGTTGACCCTGTGACAACTATACTAAACAATTATGTAAAGGTGTGGAAAAAAAAAGAGGAATTCATGTATTTTTATGTTTTTTTTTTCTTTTTCTTTATCGAGTATTTTGTTTGACTAATTATGATTGGTAATGCATTAACCAAATTCCGACCAAAAATAGACTCAACTCATACAATTTTGGCGTATAAAAATAAATGGACTCAACTGGAATAAAAGTGAAGATATAGATTGACAAACCCAAAGGTATAAAATTACATTAAAAAAAAATTGTAAAATTTATCTCCTGATTAAAAGGGTGTAAAACCTTTTCAGGAGCAGAACTATTCCGAAGCACTTCACATTTGGGAAGTCGCGCCTAGCAGCCATTCATACCCCCCGCTAGATTTCCTAAATGAACCGTCTTGATATTAAAGCCAGAGCACCCAGATTATGATCTCTACCATATGTATCATTCTGTACTGCACATAAATGCATGCTTTCCCTTACAACCATCTCTTAGAAAGATACAACCCCGGGCTGTGTCCTACACAAAACCACCGTATGAAAAATATGCTTTCGTTTGACATTCATATATATAATAACAGGCAGATACTTCACCCTTTTTCTTCTATTTTAAAAGTTTATCACTTATGGCTAGGCTCCTCTGAAGCCTTAAATTTCATGGTAAATAATGAGTAGTCGTCCGCTAGTCTAACTAGTAACGTTTCTTAGTATTAAATAAATGATAGGTGAGAGCTAGGTGTCACGGGAAGGGAAATGTTACTCTTTTGGTGTAACTTTATTGCATGCTAAAGCCTGTGCTAGATAAAAATAAAAACTTCATCTAATTATAAACTTTTTCAATATATCTATGGTTGTACTAGCTTGGCAGCAAATTCTCTCTCTCTCTCTCTCTCTCCCTCTCTCTCTCTCTCTCATGTTTGATATTTTGTTGTTGTAATTAGGATAAAAGAACAAGTCCCAAGAAAGAAAAAGTTCAGAGGCTAACAGTAATACAAGAATCAGGTACCCTAAGTTAGTGTACTTGAAGGTGAGACTAAAGAAAAATAGTAAACAGAAACTCAATACACAGACTCATCCCATCGGATCAACGGGGACATTCAATGAACATGCTTTTCTAATTATCAAAGTGATCATATGACGAAAGAAATCGATTGTACGAAGGATCATGCTAGTTGATGCTATCAGCTTAATTGACTACTTTTTGTCGGTAAATCACTTTAGTCTATAGCTTAATCAATCAAAGCTATTACTGGAATGTCCTTGTTGCTTCCAAAAATCAATTCAAAGTTGCTTTAAACTTTTGACTTTGCCTAAAAATTTTTAGGATAAAGAATCTTTTGCATGCATTAATGTCTCCAATTTGATGAACAGACGTTGTTGAACTTTATTTACCACGTCTTATAGCCATTTCTTCCCCGAAAACAGAAGGTTACTATATGCGATTTAATGTTAAATCCTTTGTGAAGCCGTTTAATTGAAAGAGAGTAATCCCAGTATTGGGATAGATGTTGACAAATTACGAATCTAATCTAGTTAGTAATCAAGAAATAGTACTTATCAAGAAAACGTGACCCAAAAAGCAAAAAAGAAAGCAGTAATAGTTACCAATGAGAAAAGGCTGGGAAATATTATCAACATTTTAAGTAATGGTCTCAAAAAATGTTGCCGGAACCAAACCTATAATCAAACCCAAAAAAGTAGGGGATCAAAGATTATAGTAATTGAAAAAGAAATAAAAATAGCAACTATATATAATATATTTGACTAAAAATTATTTTAAATGGTTGAATTTAAAGATTATTGACTAATATAAATTATGAATGACTTTTTTTTATAAGTAAACGACTAAACTATAAGTAAACTATAAGTTTGAACAAAATTAAAGACATAATTATAAGTTAGACAAAGTTTAAGGGTCAAATTATAAGTTGTATTTAAAGTAAAAACTAATTTTTGGTTCAACACGACTTTGACTGATTTTTTATTGATTTTTGAATTTTTTCTAACTTTTATGGTTGAACCAAATTATAAGTCCAATTGATTATATTTTTCTAATTTGATTGTTTGATTTCGTCTGATTGTTACAATAATAATCGAAAAAACCTATCAATTTTAATAGGATAAAAAATTTATTAAATTATGAATTACACAATATGTAATTTTATCGTCATAAATTTTACAACCCTTCGTCTTAAATTTGAATTAAAAATTTCTAAGATAAGTACATAAGTTCTTAATAAAACATATCTCTAGTTACATGAATGCATTAGAATTTCTAAACTTATAAATTAACAAATTAACCTCAGTCCCAAAATGTTCTGGCTGTAAATCAGTAATTTTTGCTGAAGAAATTCAAAAAAAAAAAAGAAAAAAAGACATTTCTTTTGTCGCTTTTAGTTTTGTTGATGCAGTAAATTAAATGAACTGTGCATTAAATGGGCAAGATGAACAAAGGTCTGATACATAGAAACCAAAGAGGGCTTCAAAGCTTGCTGGAAACCAAGGCATTTTTCCCCACCACTTATTATGAAAAAGGGAAAATCAATTATCTGGGCATATGGCGAAGATGATGCAAAGCTTTTATATATATAGTCCCTTTAACCCTCCCAGTAAGCATTGGTATGTGTTGCCTTGGGTGCCTCCATTAGGTATCCCATCCATGGCTGTCTTTTAGGATAGAAATCAAACAAGGTCCCACTTCCCTGTGATTAATAGATAGTCAAAATGCCCACCTAAAGACGCATTTATGAGCCCTAATAAAAGGCCTGTGCATGGTTGAACAACGAAATAATCCTCTACTCATGAATAAGAGAAAGAAATTCCTGGACAGGAAATTGTTTCATGAGCCTTGGCTAATGAACGACCATTGCAATAAATGCACCCATTGATTACCACATTAACTAACATCTTTATCAACAAATGCTTATCAATCCAAAGTTACCCATTTTGTGGCTTGAAATAGCGAATTAGATTTTCGAATGGATAAAATTGTACACTATTGATGGCCATGTATTGAATTAATTTTAGGTGTCATTAATACTAAACCAAAGAAGAAAAATTATTTGGGATTAATAAATAGGATTGTGCGTGTATCCTTTTTCCCACTTTGCCTCAATGCACAAGAACTATTGTTGTGCTTTTTTTTTTTTCTTTCTTTTTTGTGCCTTTTGACTTAGTAAACTTGGGTCGGTCATCAAGACGGAGTTGCCCATAAAAAATGGACTTTGTTCTCTTATGCCTTGCAAAATTTTTAGCCCGCTGCCCACATTAGGTCAACCAAAACCAAGGCATCGCATTGCCTCTAGCCCATAACTATACCTTGAGATCAGAAATATACTATGGGGATCTCAAAGGGAAAAAGACATCTATCTCTCGTCCTAAAATCACCTCTAATTTTTCTTTTCTTTTTTTTTAAAAAAGAAAACAAAAAAGAAAAGCTATAAATGAATCCAAAATGTTTAGGGAATCTATGCCAGGTTTTTACGACATTATTCGCCATGGAATGGTTGGAAGCCAAAGTAAATGCAAAAAGAGACATAACATGATTAAACTATTGTTTGGTTCTTTCTTGGGCTCCCTACAGCATTGGAAGTCATACCTACATACATCTATTTCGTTATTTTTGATAAAGTTCTGTTAACTTAGTGTGCGTGTTTCTTATTTTTAATTCCAAGGACTTGTGAGCTGTGGGCGCGACAAAACCAAGAGCAGTAACAGAGAACTGATAACGTTGTTTTCTGCATCAAAGCACTTGGACAAATAAGTAGGGTTAGGTGGGGGGTCATTATAATCATGTAATCAGATCAATTGTCAACCATTTCTCTCGGTAACAAGAAATGAGCTTTTTTCAAACATTTACATGTCTCGAGGAATTCCTTTAATGACACGTGTTGCGTATATCTATTAAATCTCTCAGTACAAAGACTTCCACGCAATAATTTAGTCATTAATCTGGGTCTCAGTTTTCCTATGCCATGGCCTTAATTAGAGTGGTCAAGGGGGAATCTTATATTTAACACTCCAGCATTATAAATCATGTTGTTATCTTTTACCGATGTATAGCGATCTCGCTTTGTTGTCCAAATTATTGTAAATTCCTTTTTACATGACATTTAAAGCATAGAAACATTACGCCTGTTCAGATGTTAAAATACAGGCAGCTTGCACGGTTAAGTCCTCCTGCCAAATATTTTCTTCTTTAGAAACAACAGAAGAATGGGCAAGCACATGAGCTAATAGATTAGCAGAACGCCTAACATATTGAATTCTTGACTCCCTAAAAGAGCAATGGTAACTTTGAATGTCTGCATCCAGACGATGAACCATAGATGATGCTCCAGGATGCAATTGTCGCACAGAACGCGCACAATATTGAGACAACCAGGCTCTAGAATAACGGTGGCTAGCTGTAGAGAAGCTGCCAGCTGGACTCCAAGCCATGAAGCCATTAATTCAAGAACATCAACCGTGAAAAACTCCTAGAGAACACTTTGCAAAACATAAACCAGTCTCCCATTGTGATTGCGAATAGCAATTCCAACAACCCCTGTCACCAGGAAACAAAGCAGCGTCAGCATTCACTTTATAGTAACCGAATGGTGAAGCGGCCCGGACCTTATCAGCATTGGAAGGACTAGATGGAACAGAAGGGGATTGTTGCTAGGGATGGAGAGAATTGACAAGTATGTTATGTTTATTATATTTATTTTTTAGTGTATTTTTTAAAATATACTTATTAAAATTAATTTTGTATTTTAAGAGAAGACTTAATAGATTAGAGTAATTTAGAAGGTCAAAGATAGCATTTTAAAAAAAATTAACTTGAAAGTATTTTGAAATTTTCATATTCTAAATATTATTGGATAAATTTAGAACCTTTATGTGAATTAAAATAGACATGTTGAATTTTTTAAAATAAATTTATTTGAAAAATTCAAGAAAAATGAGGCCATAAACTGGTGTTTTTAATTTAACTTATAGACTTGTCAAAGTTATCCTAATTATTTTTTTTTTTCAAATAAGGTAAGTTAATTTTAAGAAGAAAGTATCAATCCTTTTCTTAAATTACTTTTACTGTCCCTTAAGGTAATAAATAGGCATGTAATGATATTTAAAAAAAAAAAAAACATAGGCAGACTTCTTTTTTCTCTCTTTATCGTGCATACATCTACGATATACAAGATTAGGGCTTTATTTTCAATTATAAGGATTGAAGTTATTGGAGGAAGCATTATGAGATTTATTAATTTTTTATTTTTAACATAATTCATTATTTTACATTTTTATGTTTTTATATTATAATTATTGTCTACGATTATATATTTAATTATTAGAATGTGTACTAAACAATTATACTTTATGTTCTAATATTAGTTTAAAATTTAAATCTATAATTGTTTGATAATTCTATCAATGTAGTAAATAAACATTGATAAGTATAGTCAAGTTTTTATCTAATTTTTATGAATAACATATTTTAAAATTAAAAACATAGCTTATGAATTTGTCATTTAGATTTGATTATTTTTTTTATTTTAATACTAGCAATAAATTATATCTTGAGAGTTTATCCTAAATAATTTAATTGATAAAAGATTAATCATAGAGTTTGTCTTAATTAACAATAAACTATAAAAAAATTTAGAATAATAAAACTTGTTATCATTCTAAATCAAATGTCCAACTAAAAAATTGATGATCTTTAATATCAATAATCAATATATAAATTTACTGGTATAAATTTTCTTATTGTTGAATGTGCATTTATCTATTGATTTTATTTGTAATTAGTTTTTTTTTTTAATTTTTGTCAATCTAATTAAAATCACATTCCTCCTTGCCTTTACATTTTTATTTGCATGAACTTAATAAAACTAAGATCATTAGTTACTTGATGAATTAAACTCAATTTCTATAGATTTGGCCTTTACTTAATTTAATTACAAACTTGTTAATTGAGTGATTTAAAATAATTTTAATGTATTCAACCCATATCCAATTTTATCTCCATTCCTAGGGATTAGTTGTATAATTAATCTATTTTCTTGTGATTGTAGTCCTTAATAACTTATGTTATATACTTGTATATCTAACAAAGAATCTAATCAAAAGCTTTGTTAATATAAAAGACTACATTCGAGCCAACAAGTACATAATTTTTTCACCTTTATTGGGACTTACACTCACATCTAGCCTTGCATCATCATTAAGCTTATCAAGTAACACTGAAAACAAAAATCATGACTGCAAATGCTAACCACAATAATTAAACACTTAAGCAGTTAGCACTCCTAATCTAAACTAACAGCCTCTTTATATAAAGTATCTTAATGTTGATGTTATTTTAGAGTTAAAATTTGGTTTAATTCATCTTTTGCCAACTTTTTATAGCATTATAGATAAAGATCCATATAAGCATTCAAAACAATTCCATGTAATCTATTCAAGCATGAAACTTATTGAGATATTTAAAGAATAAATTAAGTTAAGGACTTTCCTATGCTCTTTGGTAGACCTAGCAATGAATTGGCTTTATTATTTACCTTTGAGATCCATCACTACATGAAATAAGATGAAAAGGCTATTATTAGAGAAGTACCTTTTAGCTTCTAAACCAAATACTATTCGAAAAGAGATATATGGTATTCAGCGATACAATAGAGATACTTCTAATCCAATATGAATATTGGAAACATTTTAAAAAGTTTTATGCAAATTGTTCTCATCATCAAATCAATTATTAACTTCTAATCCAATATTTCTAAGAACAACTTCTACTTATAAATAAAATATAATCAACATAAATAGCAAAGGAACATTGGTGGACAACACACTAGAAGTTGTAAGAACTTTAATACTAAACATGATTGTGAATTCCCAAAAATATAGCATTTAACATGATCTATCATGTAAGAATATTACTAAGGTAAGAATTTGAGGTATTAGAGAATTAAGCTTATTAACCAAAGTCATTGTAACCAATTTGAAAATCACATTACAAAGACTTATTAGGAAAAAATCCTTACAAGATGCAAAGGAGTCCACCTTTAGGATGAGACAAAATCACATTATAGAGACTAAAGTGAGAATGTCAACTAGCTAGATAGAACTTGCATTACACCAACTTGATCTCTTCATTTCTTTTTACTTCTCTAAGTACTTGAAATTTAACATTCATGTACTTAGCCTTCCTATTTTAAACTAGATTTTCAACTATCACAAATGCTGACTTAATGACACACATAATCCTAATAGCTTTAGTTTGCTCAAAACCAAATCTTTTAAAATCTTTCTTAACTAGATTGCCTAGTTTATTACTGCCACTACTATCACATAGTTAGCTTCAGTAATTGACTAAGCCATTATCTCTTGCTTTATGGAATTCTAGGAGAACACCTTGAACTAAGTGAGAATGCATATCCTGAAGTACTTTTCATGTTATATATGCTATAAACCTAATCATTAACAATATTACTAAGCAATTTACCATCTTTAGTAGGCTTATACTAGACCTTAAGCTAAAGTGATCCCTTCAAATACCTTAGTAAACTCTTTGTTGAATCATAATGAAGCTAAGAAGGTTTCTAAATGAACCTTGATTGTAAACTAACTATATACATCAAACTTAGATTATGGCAGTCAAATATAACAAGTTTTCAATTAAACTTCTATATCTTGATGCATTAATATCTTCAGCTTTAGCTTCCTTGCTCAACTTGATATTAAAAACTATTGGAGTTGCTACTAGTTCGACATTCTTTATCTTAAATCTTTGCAAAATCTTTAAAGCATGCTTCCTTTGACATAAGAAGATGCCTTCATTTTATTGGTGAACTTTAAATCCTAAGAAGTATCTTACAATACCAAGATCATATTTCAAATTACTCTTTCATCTCACCTTTGAATTTCTACATTTCATCATCATTACTTCCTATCACTAACAGACATTAACATATAAGGAGACTATTAACATATGTCTAGTATAATCTTCTTTACACAAAGTGTGACATCATTCTCACTCTTCATAAAGCCTTTGTTACATAAGAATCAATTAATTTTGTTGTGCTAGGCTTTAGAGGCTTGCTTTAAGCCATACAAGGATTTGATAAGTTTGACACTTTCTCCTTTTACCCTTTAATTTCAAATCCTTATGGTTGAGACACACATACACACACACACACACATATATATATATATATATTCCTTTAGAACACCATTTAAGAATGCAAATTTGTTGAGCCCATCTTTGATAACTAATCTTAGATTTGTTGTCAACAACATCTCATATATTTGTCCTTGTTAATTTGATATTATGAGTGCATTTGAGATGTGTTTGCTACATTTACAAAGTGTTGACAGCTAATTTATTCAAGGGTTAAGGAAGCTATTAAAGTAGTAGCCCAAACTACTGTAAAATCAGCACCAGCATCAGCCAATGAGTAGCCTCTTAAGGCAAAAGCCATGAAAATTGCTCAAAAGCCACTAACGGTAACAATCATTGCTGCACTTGTTAAATAACTATGACAAGAAACAAGAGCTGGAATGATGGGATTGTCAAAAAGTTCTGTCAAAAATTGGTAGGAATGGTAGCATGTTGCTTAGACAAGCCAAGAGATGTAATCCTAGCAATGTTGCCTTTGCAAATGACCTTAAGTCAAAGATAATGCTAAATTTAAAATGGCAAAGAGTAGTTTTAAAGATCAATGGTACTACACTGTCTGGAAACTGTCAGAATATTGACTCTAAATTCAAGAAGTTAATGTTGACCATTAATGCTAAATTCAATGAGTCAATGATTACCATTGACCCTAAATTCAAAGAGTCAATGCTTACCATTAACCTTAAATTTAAGGAATCAATGTTGACCATTAATGGTAGGGCAACCCTAAATTTAAAGAATCAATGCTAATTATTGATGATATTGCAACTCTAAACTCAAGGCATATAAATACCCATATAGCTACCAAGAGAGTTAAGAGCAAAAATAGAAGGAAAGATAGAGTAGCAAACAAGAAAAGAGCATCTAGCGGTAGAAAGGGTGAGTGACAGAAAAAGAGAGGGTAGAGACTGGTAATGAGGAAGGAGAGAAACTTGGCAGAGGCAGGAGAAAAGAAACCTAGCAAAGGTAGAAAAAAAAACCCTACAAAGGTAGAAAGAAACCTAACAGAAGTAGAGAGAAACCTAACAGAAGCAAAGAGTTGAGATCAGCAAAGAGAGAAAGCAGTAAGCACGACAAAGAGAAAGTTGTGAAATTGACAGAGAGTGAGCAAAAAGTGACAGTAAGGAGAGAACAGCAAAAAGAAAAGAGAAGATTAGTTTTTTACAACATCAGCCTATGCATATGGAGAGATCTTTGTCAGGGGAGTTTTTGTTATAATCTTTTTATGAACTTTTTGAAAAAAAGGTGGGAAATCCTTAAGGTGATCCGGAGATTATTGTAAGTGGTTAAGGAGTGATCCTTCCATAGTGGTTAAGGAGAGTTCCTTCCACTACATCATCTATATTCCTTGATAGCAAAAGTGAAATGTGTGATCTAGGAGAAATCTTATCACACTGTAGATATAGCTCACACATTGTGGGTGAACCACATAAATATTCTATGTGTTTTAGGGTGTTTGTACTTACTTGATATCTACACGACCATTCTCACATAAAGAAGTAAGATAAAGATAGATTATAGGCTTTAACAAGTCATAAAGGTTTAATCTGGATAGATTTGTAAAAAGTAAACATCTCACACTAATTTACCCCCTCTCCCTTTTAGTATGAGACCCAAGAAGGTCCATATTAAAATTTAACATCTAGATGATAGATTTTCCATCTCATTTAAGCAATAGTGGCAATAAGAATTCTAATGGTGTCCATTCTAGTAATAAGAGCAAAAAAATTCTATATAGTCAATTCCAAGCTTTTTTTAATAGCCTTTGACTATAAGTATATCTTTAAACTTGTTATTAGAGCTTTTAGGATTAAGCTTTATCCTATAAAATCATTTGAAACTAATGACTCATTTGTCATCTAGTTTGTTAACCAATTCTTAAGTTTGATTATTTACAATAATGGAAATCTCCCCTTACATAGTTATATTCCACTTTTTAAACATGCATGTTTCATTATAAGTAACTAGTTCTACCATTGCACTATTACATCTCTAGTATATTTTAATAAGAGAACTAGTACCTCTAATAAAAAGATTATCATAGTTTTTAGGTTCCAAATCACCATATAGTTCTTTTGCTTTAATGACTTCCAAAACTAATTTCTTTTGTATTCAAGAATCTTTCCAACTCCAATAAGAATTCTCATATGCTTTCATATCCCTATTAACCTGAATTTTGCTAGTTGTAATGTTATAAACTCCATAACCTTTTAATTAATAACTATAACCAATTAAAATGTCGTTTTTTTGTCTTATCATCAAGCTTACTCCTTTTTATATTTGGTATACAAGTATAACATAATGAACCAAACACTTTCAAGTGTTTGACTAAAGGTTTAATCCCACTTCAAGCCTCAATTGGAGTCTTGCCCTTCACTACCTTTGTTGGTAATCTATTTTGATGGGAAACACCAGTGTATGCTACTTTAACTTAAAAGTTCTTTAGTAATCTCTTCTTAACAACCATACACTTGGCCATTTCCGTAACAAATCTATTCTTCTTCTCCACTGCTCCATTTTGCTAAAGAGAATATCTTATAATAAGCTACGTTGAATTCCTAAGTCCTTATAGAATTAATTGAATTATGTTGAAGTATACTCCCTGCCATTGTCACTCCTTAAGGACTTTTGAGTGTAGCCACCAAAAGACTCAACAGTAGCTCTAAACATCTTAAATACATCAAACACTTATGAATTTTGTTTCAAAAAATAAACCCTAGTCATTCTAAACAAATCATCAACAAACAGAAGGAAATATTTGCTACCACTTAAAGAATCAATGTTCATTGGTCCAAAAATATCTAAGTAAACTGATTAAAACTTCTCCATAGCTTTTTAATCTCTTAAAGTATAGAATGACAACCTGTGTTACTTTCCAAGCTCAAAATTCGCATATACTTTTGTATAAACTTTAATAATTGGCAAATCATTCAAGAGATCATTCTTTTGTGCATACTAAATGGATTTGATATTAAAATGGTCAAACTTTCTAAGCCACAATTCAAATTCTTCAATAACTCTATTACTTTTACATTTTGACAACATTATAGTGATTAATTTTAATGCAAAACTTATGTTATCCATAAGAATAACAATAATCTTTACACCTTTTAGATCATAAATCATATAATTTCCATTTTTAAACAATAAAGTATACTCCTTTTACATCATCTAGCCAACACTCACTAAGTTTTGGTCTAATTCAAGTATAAGCAACACATTAATTATGAAGCGAGTATATAAAGGGCTTCTTATGAGCATAAATCCTTTGCCCTTAACAACCTTGCCACCATTATCAATCTTCACAACTCTTGACATTATTTTTAGCTCATTGAATAGTATTGAATATCTTATCATATGATGTGAAGTTCCCGACTTCTCCCTAAAATCTACTAGTTTGTGATATTGAGAGGGGGGTGAATCAGTATCACCACAATTCACAATTTGCAGGTAAGTGAACAACTTCGACCTCTTCTTAAAAGCGAACACTTTCTCAGATTCGACTAAGGTAAATCTATTGCTTTCTACTAATCACAATAGTCACCTTTCAGACACCTTGCCTAATAGACAATTCGGATGTTTTTGTTTAGGTCTTCGTTAGGTTATGGGTTAGTTGATACTTTAGCTGCGTTCACAACTCAATTCAAAATACAAAACATAAAGCAAATTAAGGACACACGAGATTTACGTGGTTCCATCAACATGACGTACATCCACGGTGGTAGGGACTCTCCCTTACCGAGACTATCCACTATACTTGAGAATTCCAGTTACAATGGATGTCTTAATCCTCTGCTCCTTTCACTATTGCAATTACTAATCAAGTACAATACAAAGAGTGTCACTTACTGTGTCTACCCTTCTTCTAGCTTGTCTTACCTCTGTTGAATTGAAAGGCTGCTCCACTGCCGCTTAGAAGTTCACCATAACGCTCTCTAACCTCTCTTGAAGAAATCTAGAAATACGTTGAGTTCTTTCAATGCTTCGCCAAATTCCTTCTCTAGGTTGTCTCACACAGCTCCTGCTTTCACCGTCTCACGGTTTCACCCATCTCCTTGTCTCACGATCTCACTGTCTCACGACTCGCCTCACATTTCTGGTTTGCCATTCCACATCCCACGGTCGGCCTCACGTTTCTGGTTTGGTGTTACATGTCTCACACACATTTCTGGTTTGCACCCTTTGCTGGTCACACGCCTCACCACCATTTCTGGTCTACACTTGTTCGTTTCACACCTCTAGACAGCTTGGTTTGCTCTCCCGGTGGTCTCCTCTTTCAAGGTTTCTCCTCTCTTCCCTTACGAACGGTGTGTTGTCTTCTCTCTTGTGTGAGTCACACGGTTTTCTCCAGCCGTCACATGGTTTCCCTTGCTGTCCAAGGTATCCCTTGGTATTATCTCCTTTTGCCGTGTGTTGTCTCCTTGCCGTGCTGTCTCCTAGCCATCCACCTTGCTTTGGCTGTCCACTCTTGGTTGGTCATTCTCCTCCTTGCTGTCCATACCAATTTGGACGTTCACCTCTTTGCTTGGTCGTGTAGGTTGGTTGGCCAAATAGGGTTTTCTCTCTTACAAGGTTGTGTTTGCCATTGGTTGCACTTGGCTTGCTGAGAGTTCTTCTTTGGCCGTGTAGGGTTGTTTGGCCGGTTGTCTCCTTGGACGATTTCCCTCTTGTGTTAGCCGAATACCCTAGTTGTTTGGACGGTTTTCTCTCTTCTCTCTTCCCTCTTGCCGTGTACCACTCTTTGTGTTTTTGCTGTGTAGAGTTTTGCCAAGTGATCCTCCCAACGTTTTTGTATTTTTCTAGTTGTCTCTTGTGTTGGACGGACGCTTTGTGTTTTGGCCGGCTTTCTTTGGCTTTGAACGGTTTCTCTAGGTTTTGGCCGACTCCTCTTTATCGTCCACCCTAGTTTTGCCGTCCACCCACTTGTTTTGCCGTGTTTTGCTTTGGCCGTCCACCCACTATTGTCGTCTTCCCTTTCTCTCTCTCTCAACCTCTTGATTTCTTTTTCTAGCCCGGCCATCTCTCCTCTTTCTCTCTCTCACGACCTTTGTTCTTCGTTCAACCTAGCCATCTCTTCTTTCTCTATTTTTGTCGACCGACTTTTGTTTAGCTGTCAACCTTCAACTGTCTTGTATTCTCTCTCTTTTTCCCTTGTTCTGTTGAAGGTGGTCTTCCTCCCTTTTTTCCGTGTACTACTTTGGCTGGTTCCTTTGGTTGGCTTTGTCTTCTTTCTTTGGCCGACCCTCTCCTTTGCCATTTTGGGTTTTGTGTTTCTGTCGTGCTCTCTTGTGTTTGTTGGTGGTGTGTGTTATGTTTTCTCTCTTTGTCGTGCCATACCCTTGCTATCCAGCCAAGGTCTTGTCTTATATAGCCATTATGAAAACCCTAATAGGGCTTACTTGCGGCAAATTTACTTTCTTACCCTTCCATGTGACTTTTACCTTCTTGCCCTTCCATATGGCTTTTACTTTCTTGCCCCTCAATGTGGCTTTACTTTCTTGCACACTTAAACCTAGTTGACAACAATTACAACCCATACAAGGTTGTGGGAACAACAATCTCCCCCTTTGTAATTGTTGGCAACACTCATAACAAAAGCCACTATGCAACAGTTTCAACTCTCCCTAAATATGCACTCCCCTTTTCTTAACAGTTGCCCTTGGACTATTGCTTCTCTCCCTCTTTGCCAACCAATTACAAATCTGAAAAACTCGCAAAGTGGAGATGGAGGATTCACCTGAACTTTAGGTTTAAGGAGGCATTCATATAGACAAACTCAATACTTTGATCTTCCTTCCACTCTCATTTTTAGCCAATCTTCTGTATCTCTTGAAGCAATTCAAAATTGCTGACTTGTGTTTAAGGTGCATGAGGCAGGTCCTTCTCGAATAATCATCAACAAACAAAATGAAGTACCTCTTACCTTTCAACCCTTTTGTCCTTATCGGTTCACACAAATCAGTATGCACAATGTTAAGCACTGCTTCAAAACTGAACTCTTTGGTCTTGTACTGCTTTTTGATATGCTTCCTTTAGAGCATGCTAAGCAAACATACTCTCTCTGTCTCCTGAGGTCGGGAATGCCTCTGATTGCATGAGTAGTGGTCAACTTCCTTATGTTCTTCTATGATAAGTGTCCCAGCCTCCTATGCCAAAGTTGATTTTCTTCTTCTTTGGTTAGTAAACAGCTGCTTGTCTTGTCCTCATCAATCACATATAAATTTCCAGCTATTCTCTTCCCGGCTTCAACAGTATTGCCTTCTTTACTCTTTACCTAGCAACTTGTTTTTGTGAATATCACTTTGTGGTCACGTTGCATAGTTGGCTGACAGATGTTAGATTATATCTGAGTCCTTCAACGTGCAGAACATCTTTCAGCTTTCCTTTTCCAATATTCACTGACCCCTGACCACTAATGTTGAGTGAATCTTCATTGCCAAACTTGACTCTGCCTTCTCTTGACTTGTTTAGCTTTGACAATTTACTCTTGTCTCCCGTCATGTGTGAAGTGCATCCACTATCAAGGATCCACTACTTATCCTTGCAATTAGCCTTTAGTGCAATTTCAGCTATATTAGCCACCTCCCTTTTTTCTCTATATTCCTTCTTTTGAACTAGTTAAAAGATAGCTTTCTCCTTTTTCTCAGCTTTGACTGCACCGCTTGTTTTCACTGTGCCATTGAGTGCCTTCTCTTGCTCAGGGAGAAGTATCATGCATCTCTTAGCATTATGGCCATCCTGCCCATACCTTTCACAATATTCCAAGTCTGTCAATACATCAAACTTGTTCTTTAAAATCATTAGTTTGGGCTTCCACCAAGACTCCTTGTCAGTATGTCCTTGCTTTTTACAGTATATGCAAGAACTCATGACAGGTATTCTCTTTTGAATTTTGTATTGTCTCCCCCTATATGCAGCATCGTATCTTCTCAAGTTGGAGACATATACTAGCCTTCTCCACCAGCAGTTACTTGCCTTATGACCCCAAACTCCACAATAAAGACAGTGACCTTGAAACTGCCACTTCTTGGTTCTACTCACAGCTTGTTTTCTTTTGTTCATTACTTGCTATGTAGGCAAAGTTGCTAGCTTCTTTGCTTGTGTGGCTTTCATTTCAGCCACCTTCTTCTCCTTCTTCTGTTCAGCCATTGCCCTTGGTTGGCTGACTTCCTTCTCTTTTTGAGACGTAGCAGCTATGGGCTGCTACTCTTTAACCACATACATCCTTTTTGGCCTTGGCTTTGGTTTGATAACTGTCTTCTCTTCTTCAATTATCTTGACCTGAGTCACAGCCTTCTCTTTCAACTTCTGTGGCAAAGTCTCATTTTTCTTTTCTTTTGCAGAGCTTGTTTCTCCTACCACTTTAAACTTCTGCAAGTTCTCCTCACTCTTTTTGAGTAGTTGCTGAAGTCTCAGCAACTCTATCTCCATTTCTTCAATTGTTGAAGTCTTTGAGCTAAGCTCTATAGTAAGGTCTTCACGTATTTTGATTTGTTCTTCAAATCTTCTCTTCAAGTCAATATGTTCAGCCCTTATTTCATCCTTTTGACTTTCAGCTTCCTCAGACTTTGCTTCAACTTGTTTTATGTGAGCTTCCAACCTTTTTATGGTTCTGCCCCTTCTAATTATCTCCTTCGAAGCTGCTTCTAACTCAGCTTCAAGATCTAGTTCTTCTTCATCAACCTCCTCTTCCTCTTTAGAGGTTGAACTACCACCTTGAGCTGATGCCATAAAGGCCTGCTCATCTGATGATTTTTCATCTTCCTCCACATCAGCTTCTTTTATCTGACTCACATAGCTCTTGAATGAGCCTCTCTTCTTCCTCTGTGGGTTGACAATCTTCTTACTAGACTTCTTTGATTTGAATGATGATCTTCTTCATCTTGAATTCGGCTCATCATCATCATCATCCTCATCTTCATCATCAAGTTTCACTTTGCACTGAGAAGCAAGGTGTCCAGTTTGCCCACACCGATAACATCTCAAGGATAACTGTCCTTTTCCCTTCTTAAACCCCTTCTTGAATTTCCTTATGAAGTAAGCTAATACTACACCTTCACTTTCTTCCTCATCATCATCATCATCATCCTCACTGGATGATTCTTCCTCTTCTTTTATCTTCAAGTGCTTCATAGCTTTGAAAGCTGCCTCCTTTGATACCTTTGTTGTTGCAGAGCTTTCAGCTGACTTTACCCTCATCTCATATGCAATGAGATTGCACTAGAGATCATGTAGAGACATCGAATTGAGATCTCTACTCTCCTCTATGGCTACTACCTTTGAGGCAAACCTCTTAGGCAGAATTCTTAGAATTTTCTTCATAATCGATGAGTCCTTCTTTTTCTTCCCATTACTTCTCAGGTCGTTTACAGCGTCAATAACCCTGGCGAAGAACTCTTGAACTGTCTCATTCTTCTGCATTCTAAAAGATTCATATCTCTCCTTGAACACTTGAAGCTTAGCCTCCTTCATTCTACTATCACCTTCATAAACTTTCTGTAATTTGTCCCATATCTCTTTGGCAGATTTGCAGTCCATAACTATAGCATACTCAGCATCTGTCAATGCTGAAATGATGACATTTGAGGACTTCCCATTTATCTCAAACTGCCTTAACTCCTCTGGGGTTGGGTTTTTACCTTCTTCCGGAGCCACAAAACCCTCCTATACGCATTTCACCACGTTCATGCCCATGGTTACATATACCACTTGCATTCTTACTCTCCACATATGGTAGTTGGTTCCGTTGAAGATTGGAACCTTCTTACTGTAAATAGTGCTGATGCTGGTACTAGCTTCCATTTCTCAGTATGCTGAATAAGTCAAACTTCTAGATCCCTTCAAACTAGTACACCAAGCTGTTAAGTTTCAAACTGGTGAACCAATGCTCTAATACCAATTGAAGTTCCTGACTTCTCCCTAGGATTTACTAGTTTGTGATACTGAAAGGCGGGGTGAATTAGTATCACCACAATTCGCAATTCGCAGGTAAGTGAACAACTTCAACCTATTCTTAAAAGCGAACTCTTTTTCAGATTCGACTAAGGTAGATCTATTGCTACTTACTAATCACAATAGTCCCCAAAGTTACCTTTCAGACACCTTGCCTAATAATCAATTCGGATGTTCTTGTTTAGGTCTTTGTTAGGTTATGAGTTGGTTGATACTTTAGCTGCGTTCACAACTTAATTCAAAACACAGAACGTAAAGCAAATTAAGGACACCCGAAATTCACGTGGTTCCGTCAATGTGACGTACATCCAAGGTGGTAAGGACTCTCCCTTACCGAGACTATCCACTATACTTGAGAATTCCAGTTACAATGGATGTCTTAATCTTCTACTCCTTTCACTATTGCAATTACTAAGCAAGTACAATACAAAGAGTGTCACTTACTGTGTCTACCCTTCTTCTAGCTTGTCTTACCTCTGTTGAATTGAAAGGCTGCTCCACTACCGCTTAGAAGTTCACCATAACGCTCTCTAACCTCTCTTGAAGAAATCTGGAAATACATTGAGTTCTTTGAATGCTTCGCTGAATTCCCTCTTTAGGTTGTCTCACATAGCTCCTACTTTCACCGTCTCACAGTCTCACTCATCTCCTTGTCTCACTATCTCACGGCTCGCCTCAAGTTTCTGGTTTTCCGTTCCACGTCCCACGGCCTGCCTCACATTTTTGGTTTGGCGTTACACATTTCACGCACGTTTCTAGTTTACACGCTTTGCTAGTCACATGCCTCACCACTGTTTCTAGTCTGCACTTGTCTATTTCACACCTCCGGACAGCTTGGTTTGCTCTCCCGCTGGTCTCCTCTTTCAAGGTTTCTCCTCTCTTCCCTTATGGACGATGTGCTGTCTTCTCTCTTACGTGAGTCACACGGTTTTCTCCAGCCGTCACATGGTTTCCCTTGCTGTCCAAGGTATCCCTTGGTGTTATCTCCTTTTGTCGTGTGTTGTCTCCTTGTTGTGCTGTCTCCTAACCGTCCACCTTGCTTTGGCTGTCCACTCTTGGTTGGTCGTTCTCCTCCTTGTTGTCCACACCTATTTGGTTGTTCACCTCTTTGCTTGGTCGTGTAGGTTGGTTGGTCGAATAGGGTTTTCTCTCTTGCAAGGTTGTGTTTGTCGTTGGTTGCACTTGGTTTGCCGAGAGTTCTCCTTTGGCCGTGTAGGGTTGTTTGGTCAGTTGTCTCCTTGGACGGTTTCCCTCTTGTACTAGCCGAATACCCTAGTTGTTTTTGGACGGTTTTCTCTCTTCTCTCTTCTCTCTTGCCGTGTACCACTCTTTGTGTTTTTGCCATGTAGAGTTTTACCAAGTGATCCTCCCAACATTTTTGTGTTTTTCCAGTTGTCTCTTGTGTTGGATGGATGCTTTGTGTTTTGGTCGGCTCTCTTTGGCTTTGAACAGTTTCTCTAGGTTTTGGTCGATTCCTCTTTATTTTCCACCCTAGTTTTGCCATCCACCCAATTGTTTTGTCGTGTTTTGCTTTGGTCGTCCACCCACTCTTGTCGTCTTCCCTTTCTCTTTCTCTCGACCTCTTGATTTCTTTTTCCAGCCCGGCCTTCTCTCCTTTTTCTCTCTCTCACGACCTTTGTTCTTCGTTCAGCCCGACCGTTTCTTCTTTCTCTATTTTTGCCAACCGACTTTTGTTTAGCTGTCCACCTTCAGCCGTCTCGTATTCTCTCTCTTTTTCCCTTGTTCTGCCGACGGTGGTCTTCCTCCCTTTTTGCCGTGTACTACTTTGGCCGACCCTCTCCTTTGTCGTTTTGAGTTTTGTGTTTCTGTCGTGCTCTCTTGTGTTTGCTGGTGGTGTGTGTTGTGTTTTCTCTCTTTGTCGTGCCACACCCTTGCTGTCCAACCAAGGTCTTGGTTTATATAGTCATTATGAAAACCCTAGTAGGGATTACTTGCGGCAAATTTACTTTCTTGCCCTTCCATGTGGCTTTTACCTTCTTGCCCTTCCATATGGCTTTTACTTTCTTGCCCCTCAACGTGGCTTTACTTTCTTGTACACTTAAACCTAATTGACAACAATTACAACCCATACAAGGCTGTGGGAACAACATGATGAGTACAATTATTGTCCAAGAATCAAGACTCTTGGTTGTGTTTTGTACCCAACATAAAAGCAACAAACAAAAGTTCATCTTGCACTTCTTCCTTAATAAAATTAGCTTTTTGAGTTTGCTAATTTTATGATCTTGATTGACCTTGTTGTTATTGTTGTTGCTTTTTTTTGTAGTTTTTCTTAATGTGCTCAAACTTGGCATAAAATTTGCATTACACTTTTGCTTTCTAGAAATAATCATTACCTATATGATTTGTTCCCTTGTATGTGGGGCAAGGAGGAAATTTTCCTCACTTCCTAAAGCTTTTGCCAAACTTTGGTTTCTTCCCCTTACTAGTTTACTCTTTAGTGCTTTCTTGTTGTCTTTTAATCTTAGTGGCTTTTACTTTAGGTTAGCCTACATGCAAACTCAACCATACTCTCACCTCTTATGTTCCTCCTCTACCATTAAGCCTTAAATTCTCTAAGAAACTCAAACAAACAAATTCTGCTAAGATCTTTTAAATCTTTGAAAGGAGATTTGGCTTAAAACTTCTTTAAACGATTCACTAGAACCTTTTTCATTGCTCTTGGGTCTATAATGTCTTCTCCCATCAATGTAATTTGATTAACTACTTTAAGCAACTTTGAAATATGATCCTTAAGTGAATTAGTTTCCTTTATCCTTAGCATTTCAAATTCTCTCTTTAAGTTCAAAAGCTTTATCTACCTAGTATTAGCACTTCCATAAAACTTATCTATAAGCTTATCCTATGATTCTTTGGTAGTCTCATATGCCATAATTATGGTGAAGATAACGTAAGACAAGACAAAATGAATATAAGTGAGTGCATTGAAATTATTAAAACCTTTTTCCTTGTGGTACTTGATTTGATTTAAGGTTAGATTTTTAAGCAAAGGAAGTGGATCTCTACCTATCTATATTGTTTCCTATAGATCATAAGCCTTAAGATGGACTTTTATCTTCACACACCACAACTGATAGTTGGATCCTATAAAAACTATAAGTGTTAGGAGATTAACATTGGTGGAGGTCATTTTCACACACATACTCTCTCTCTCTATCTTTTCCCCTCATGTTTCTCTTTATTTTTCACTTAAAAACTCTATATTGAAAGTGTTTTAAACAAACTCTTTTTCTAAAACTTACTCTATAGTTCTCTCTATTATCTTTATTGTTTTCTCTATTTTTTTCTCTTGCTTCTCATAGTCCTAATAAGATCATGGAAGCTTTGATATCATTCATTAGTATTGAAGGAGGAAGAAGAACAACACAAAGTGCAAAGAAATACCAAAATTTGATATGTACAAAGTGTCCTTATATAAAGTCTTACATAGATCAAGTATTGTTGCTAAGTAATTTTTGTACATTTGAATGTTAAGACAAGTTATGTCCCATATCTAAATGACTTTAGCTTATCTTTCAACTAACATGCTAACCAATCCCTTTAACCATCTAACAAAAGACTTGATTACTTATTTTCTAAGCTTTTTCCTTTATTGTTGTTATTACTGCCACTACAACTTTCCAACCACTTCTTGTTTGTAACTTTTTCTTTTTGTTGTTTCTATTCACTTGCTACAAGGTTCTTAAGTAAAATTCTCAATCTCATGAACGTATAACATTTACTCATAGCATTATAGCTCATTGGTAATCAATTTCATTCAATCTCACAACATGGAACCTTCAATCCACAAACAATTAGTCAAAATAGCAAGCTTTAATTCCTTGTTTTAATCATTTTGTTAACCATTATGTTATAAGGCAATCCAATAGAATTGTTGATGTATTAGTCAAGGTAGCATTATTGAATTTGGAAGAGATTGTGGCATAGGGATAGTCTTATTAATGTTTATTGATAAGTGAGAATTGATGTAATTATTCCCTATTACATTTAGTTGTTTTTAATAAATTTTATACATATTTAAATTGATTATAGTATATTTTATGACTTGTGCATATTTTGAATAACTTCTAAAAGTTTGTTATTTTAGTAGCAAAAATTCTAGATTTTTACTATTTTGATCTTTGTCGTGTATTTTAGATTTTTCATTGATTTAAAGATTTATATTGGAAAAGTGTTATCAATTGAAGTTTTAATAGACATTTCAATTTTTCCAAATTAAGGTTATAAGTCTAAATCTAAATTTGTTTGGACTTTGAAATATTACTTCAAAGACATGACAAAAAATTAAAGGCCAAATCCTAATAGAAGTAAGAGTCTTGTCTAAGTATTACATATTTAAATAGGTATCACTTGAACTTCAGATATCTAAATTAGGTGATACAAAAGCCTAGATTAAAGTTTACATTCAAGCCTATAATTTAATGATCCAACAATAGTTGAGAAATTACTTTAGAATTTGTCATGGGTTAGACTAAGTAGCTCATTAATTGCACACTAGACCTTTTTTTTCAGGGGAAAAAGATTGGATGTGTTCAAAAGTTAAATAAGAGTACCAAAACTTTGATAAAGAAGATAGTTCAAACTATATCTATTTAGATTTAGCTTGGAACTCATCATAAAAATTTTGTCATAATTAAAGAAATGAGTTCATTATAATCTTAAGAATTTAAGAGATTTTTTAAGATTACCCTAGGATTTTCTTATACATGCTTCATTCTCTAGGGTATAAATAAGAACCTTTTTAGCTATAGAAGAAAAAAAAAAAAAAAAGGAAAACAACACAAGGAAGGTAATAAATAGCCCTAGAAAAATTCAATTTATAAGTATATATAGTTAGGATTTTTTAATAGTTTTGGGATTTTTTAAAATGATGGGCATGTTTTTGGAATAGATTATTTTTATGTTGTTCTCTTTTTCTATTGAAATATTTTGGGTTATTTTGATTAGATTGTTAAATAATTGTTTGTTATAAATTCATTCGGTTATGCTTGTTGAATTGATTAAACAAATATTAATTGCTAGAGTTAATACTTGTAACCCATATTTGTTCTATCTTAATCATCAAGTTTAATTAATAGTAAGAGATCATGGATAAGTTTTTTTCTTATTATTATGAATAACTTAACACAAATTAAATAATTTGAATTTGTGTGATTATTGTTTGAATTAACTTATTTTTTTAATCTTAAGGTTACTAATATATGACTTTAAAGAGTTTATTATAGGGATATAATAGTTAAAATTTAAGTAGAGAATTTGTTCTATTTAGTGAATATTCAAGAGAAAATTTAAGTAACAAAGCTTGTTGTTATTTATGGTTAATAGTCCCAATAAAGTTTAGACAATAACATGCATAATCAAAAATATCAAATATCATATTTATAAATAAATTTTGAAATTAAAATTTTATTAATTGATATTTTTATAAGAAGTTTTGTTTACTTAAATTATTTATTTTAATTAGTATAAAGTAAAAATTAAAATTACTTTCTTTGTACTAGTGTTTTTAGATTTTGTTTATTTAAAATTGAATTGAAAGCAATCAACTCTTATTCATATTATTTACTATCATTGATCCAAAATAAAATAGTTAATTTTTATGACCGGAACCATAGCTACCATCTATTTTCTCATTGATTCTAATGTATGCAATTTATCTAAAACAAATATGTCAACAATCCAGTTTTATCCAAACACACACACACAACCCAAAGGCTTGGAGATTGTCCATAGATGGATAGGACCGTTGAAGCTTCGTAGTTATGATTTCATCACACAAGCACGTTAATGCATCATACAGAAACTTGTAATCGACACTAATTGATAGGAATTTTCGGCTATTATTGACTTCTATTGATCAAAAACATGATCACGTGATTGAGCTAATTTTCCAAGGACTTTGATGAACTGATAACGACCGGTGGGTGGGACACTGTAGATAATAGTTGTAATTAATCATGGAGCACAAAGAAATTCTTCATGCCGACATAGCATGTCACTGTTTAATTTGTTGGCATTGTTATTCATCCTTAACTGCCCATGGGTGGGTCATGTTTCTTCCCTATTAAAATCCTTCAAGTTGCATCATAAACTCAAATAACCTTATTTCATTTCACGAAGATTAAGTTGATCTGAAAGTTTGCAATCATCTTGTAAAGAATTGAGAATAGAAAACATGTCAACTTTGATGAAACTAACATGTGAAGTTAAAATGTTATGTTTATTAAAATCCTAATTTGTTGATATCTCCACATGCGAGATTAAATTAAAATGTAGGCAAGTAAATTCTGCCTGCACCGACAAATTTTGGTGATTGCTCCTGTCGCTTCCTAAAATTGAAAGGTGACAAGTTTCTTTATTGGCATTAGTTTGAGGCAAATTACTTGTAATAAATGGTCACTTCTAAATTTGATTGAGACCTGCTGGCCACATTTTGGGCCATGTTTAGGAGCTAAATTATTAATTATGTAAGTGAAAGATTTTGAAAAAATGCCCAGATAATTGCAACTTTTGGATACCTTAAAGCCAAAAAAACAAAAAACATGCCTGGCATTTTTTCCATTCATGAAACACTAGAATGCTTAGCGGGCTTGACCATGAGAGAAAAGAAATCAGATTTTTCTCTGATCAAACCCGCTTAAAATACCAAAGTAGCAAGTGCGAGCCCTTACTTTTCTCAATTTGATCTCAGCCACAGGGGTAGTCATTTGCACAAAAAGAAAATGCGGGAGACATTTTGAATCTTTTGCAAAGACTTGGAGCAAAAGGGAAGCTTTGATAAAGCCCTACAAATCCAGGTAGATCAGCGAACGAAAGCAATCTTCTTAGATTTTGACAAGAACCCATTAACTTAATTTTGCGTTGTTCCATTGTCATTATACCTCTGATTTCACTCCATCTCACAAAGCTGGAAATAATTGTCCAATCAAATAAAAAAAGAAAGGTATGAAAGGTTGTAGGGGCAGAACTGCACCCCCCCCCCCCCGAGACCTTACATGACACACACAAGCCCACTGAGCTGAAATATGCTGGAAATCAAGGCAAAGCAGCATGTAGGCTCCCACTTAGCAGGTACACTTTGACCCAGACAACTGGAATCAAGTATTTCCCTCTCTTGTTCAATTTTTTTATGGAAGTTCTTGTTATTTATCTTCACAGTTCTTGGACAATATTTTAGAAAATGTATATTATTTCCTTTCATATTGGTTCCATGCAAAATCTCACACACAACCTTTGTTTTTTTTTTTTTTTTTTATTCTCTCCTGTGTTTTTAAAATGATAGGAGGTACCAAGAAAAGAAATGAACAAGATGTGAAATTTGGGGCTTAATGCAGAGCCTTAGAAAACTAAGTCCAGTTTATTAAGAATTGGGCTGAAATCGAACGGAGCTCGATGGACCCAAAAGGCCACTTGAAGATGGATTGTCTGTTTGAAACCAAGTCGGCATATTTCATAAAACGATGAGCAACAAGGACAAGGTCTTGTGTTGTGGAGGGGACATAGCCCATAAGAAAATTTTTATATTGGGCTGGTCTGGGACCTTAAAAAATAACTGTCGGAGGTTTCGAAGTTTTCCAAGTCCCTTGACAGTCACATGGAAGGACAATCGACGACCGGCGGGGCGCCTTTCCTGCCCCTCGATGAAAGAAAGTCAACGAGTGAATTGGCGCTTTCCTTGCGACTTATTGAAAGGTCTTTTTGTTTTTCTTTTTTTTTTTTTTTTTGGGGGGGGGGGGGGCGGCGGGCCCGCCCCCTCCTCCGCCCTTCGCGGGGGCTGGGGGGGGGGGGACATTGCATCAGCAAAGGCCCATAAATACCCCAATGACATTGGGTTTGTGTCAAAACAACTACTGTGCAAAAGCAACCTTATAGATGATGGCCCTAATGTTTTGCCCCATGACGCCAATAAAATTGCAACCACTTAAGAGACCTATAGACCATTGACCCAAAAAAATAAAAGATAAAAATAAAAACAAAAAGAATAAAAGGAGACAGGTGGAAAGTCACATTACATTCGACCTAAAATTGTGAGTGATGGGAAAGCAGCGAGAGCGAAAGAGAGAGAGAGAGAGGCTTCTACGGTATCTGCAAGTTGCAATAAGGAAAGCCAAATGGCAATGTCATGTCTGACCTGCAGCCAAATGGCCAGAAACTATTATTATGGCATTTGCATCTTTACCCCTGCTTTCTTTCAGATGTACTTTTCCCTCCCAGCTACGGTTATCAGGACAAAGACGATGACCAAACATGTAAGAAGACTAGGCCTAAAAGAGCCCTCTTCTCTTACCTGGTGCAACGTCTGTGTGATTCCAACCGACCTGAACGGTAAATGCAGCAGAAGCGTAAACAATATTAGCTCTTTTATACGGTGTAGCAATGCCTGCAGAATCGCAGGCAGACCGAGAACAGTGGGGGTCCCTCTTTCACTACCATTTTTATTACTGCACAGCTGAAAAAGCAATTGGATAGGCTTGGCACCCCAACCACACCCCCCCCCAACCCCAAGACTAATTTTTGGAAACCCAGAACCCTTTTTTTTTTATGATTGCTCGTTGTAAATCTTTGAATAATATGGCATGAGAAAGAACACAAGTGCGTCTGGAAACAAGAAACTTTGTCATGACATGGCCATTGCTCATAACTCAGCAAACTAAAACTATGACAAATCTGCTTTTCAATAAAATCCTCACTACTTGGGTCTTTTCATTCATATCACAGATGCCACATATCAATAATAGATCAGATGCAACCAGATAGCAGATTAAACGATTCTGCAAGTCACTTGTGTTAACATATACATTAAAGAAATGCAGTAACAACCATCCACTAACTGATAGAGAAAAACATTTAACAAAAAACAGGATGAGAATGTAAAGAGAAAAAAAGAGGCATTTCTCTCCATTTATTCAAGTAGTCCAATTGCTACAAAAAAGAATAGAGGAAGCAGCAGACTGAACTTCACTAAAGGAGCAGCGGGAATACCCACTTCCCCTTACAAGAATTAATGGACTGATTAAAACAAATTTACAGAGCTGCTAACTAAATTTCTACTTTCAGCTAGCAGGAAGGTTCTCCTGCCAAAGAAAGAAAAATATCCTGGCCTGAGAACCAGAACAATAGAAATTCGTGCAAAGTGCCCCAATTCCAAGCCTGCACAAAGAATGTAAACTTAACCTAAACTTGGTTAATTTTGCTGCTGCTGCCAGAATCAATCTGTCGATACTCCGTGTTGTTAGAACCCCATTAGAGAAATTAAAAGTTAGCAGAGTCAGGCTCTAGATGATGCCCCTGAGGCAGGCCGACCAGTTTCCTTGTCAATTATGTTATATCAAAGTCAATCTAACCTGCTGTGTGTCCCTAAAAATGATGGGCCTCTGATTTTAATACGCTTTGGCCCGACTTCTATAGGGGGTATCCCCGTCATGCTCTTTCCAAATTCATGCTGGACACCATCCATTCTGTGCTGTTCTCTTCGCCAATTAAGTCCCTCCTCATTGGCCAACCTCTTAAACTTAATGGGCATGGGCATGTGATCTCCCCTCGAAAACCTTTCCCTGAAGGAAATATTTGGAGCTTCCGTACAGTCCATAGTGGATGCAAGACTGTGATTTGATTCATTATTGCTACAGCATTCTGATGGCATTATTTGCCCAAACTTTCCTTGAGGTTGGATTTTCTTCAATCGTTTAAACCCCTAGTAAATGGAACAGCAGAAGCATTTCAAAATTTGACAAGCTGAAAATATAACAATAAGTAAAAATCAAAAGTCAAGAATATAATAGAAGCAACGTGGACAAACAACAAATGGTTCTACTTTGCAGGCAAATCAAAGCAAGACAAATTCACTCACTGCTACATGACATTGTTCTGCCCAGTGCATACAGATTTAATGTAACAGCAGCACATCAGTGGGAAAGAATGATGCTTACTTCTCAAACTTGATGAAGGGTCGTAGCAACAGATTTAAAGTGCTCTATGTCCAAGAATATCATGCAGTCCAGGTCTTGCAATATAATTCATGCATGGATCAAGAGCCAAGAAGCAAGGGAAATAAACATGGAGCTGACAATATTGGCATATGTAAGCTGTGAATACAGATGATGTTTATGAAAACAAAAGAAGGATACCAATGAAAAGTCTAAATGTTTTGAACTCAAATCAAGCTATAAACATCCTGGAAATTTTTGGGAAAACAAAAATTCAAAAAGGACAGAGGGTAACATGTTATTGTTAGATCCACACCCAAATGTAGGTACTACTTCTGTGACAGGGTCCACCATAGTTGTAGTGAGTGGCTTATTAAAAGACATGAGCATCTAAATATCACCATGGAAGATAGAAGTTTAACTCCCTGGTCAGCTGCTTCAAGATGTAAATTGGATCTTAAAAGCTTATCTTCAGCTGAATGACTTCCTTTCTAATCACTGCACCAATAATCTAAACTTAACTGAAGCCTAGTAATTACTCATCTGAAAATAATATTGGAATTGACAAAATTTAATTCATTTCACAAGACAAACAAAAAGAGAGACACAAATAGGACTCCACAAAAACAATTAAGAATCTAACAGTAGTGACAAACTCATTCCTATGTGATTATCCAATATACCTGATGTTCAGAATTCTTTGAAGACACATCATTGGCAACTCTTTTCTCCATTTTCTGAGAAGACCGGCGCTTAACCCTAAATATCTCTGAATCAGAATCATCACCATGTTGATCCACACTAGTTCTAACTTCTAATCCATGAAGATCACCTTTCCGTGTACTTGAGAAATCATATGACATAGGAGACTTTGGCATACTGTGAGATACTCCTGAAATCTTTTTATAGTCATGAACCCCTAGATCACAGTCAGAGTGCTGCTTTACCTGCATATGTTATTAATAGCAAAGGATAAGTTAAAAATTGAAATTTTTCTCTTCACAACCTTGTTATTAAAGAGTAATTAATTATAGTTTAATTTAAACCTAATTGTATTAAAATCTGAAAAGGGAAAAAAAAAAAAAGAACAAAGCATTCCCAGTGCATGCAGCCTTACCTTTTTTTTCACAAATAAGCTACTACCAAGATTCAAGTCCGTGACATATTAGTCACAGGAGTAACCTTACCATTAAACCAAGACTCACCTTCAAAATCCAAACAAGAAGCTAGTCCTAATTTATTTCATAAAAACTTGGAAGAAATGACAAGGAACCCATACCACTATCATGTCTTATTAGTGTTGAATAGAAATATAGATGGGACATGACCAAGCAGTAAGGCTACAGATTTTGGTACCACAGATGGGAGGACCAAAGCCTTCCATTCCAGAGCACCAGTTGTTTGCCCCAAGGAATGAAGAAGGCTAGGCTAGTCATAAGATGCTTGTTGGCTTAAAGATACACAATATCATCATTAAAACCTTCAAAAGAAAACATATGTAATTATAAGATCTACATTTGGGATAAGAGAGCTGAATCTTACATTGTTGGAAACCAAATAACTTTCAACTGGCTCTCCACAGGCACAGGGAGTGGATGCAGTATAAGAACTGGAAGGTTTTGATATTTCGGGTCTCAAATTTTCATTGCCACATGTGTATGTAGACCAGCTAAGATCTGGCGAATGGTCTTGAGCTGTTGAAGTAATCTCAGAGCTAAACTCAAAGTTTATAGCACAATAAGGAATGTATCCATCATCAACACCACTCTGAAACTTATTTGATGAAGGATAGGAATACAAATCATCACAGCTTTTTTCCTGCTGGCAAATTTCCTCTAAGATTCCATCTTCCCTCTCAAGCTTTTTAGCTGCAGCTTCCATTTCCAAAATATCCTCTGTCAAAAACAGTGTATGCTCCCTCCCACATGAGAAGTCAAGGGACCCAATATCTGGACAGTGCAACCAGGATCATCATGAGCAATTGCGAATATAGAAGACCGAAAGAGAATTCATGCATTTATCTATGAATGATGTAGAGTGAATAATACCATGGCGAAGGCATACAGGATGCATATAACAATTGCAGCTAACAAAAGCCACATAGCAGTCCCGTTTGCATAAGCTGCAAAGAATGGTTCCATTGGAATTCAACAAAAGGCTAGTGCATGCCCCTGACTTCATAAGAAGCCACCGAGCACGATGCTGGAAACGCATCAGTTTCACAAAAGAAACCTTAATGCAATGGTGAGAAACCAAGTCTGCAGAGGAATAGTCTGTATCTTCAAGTTCCAGGTGCATACTAAGAAGCATGGCTTCCTTGCACAAAAGTTCTTCGTGAGGAAGTAAAGGCATCCTGTTGAGAAGTGCATAACGGCGGCTGGCCACAGCTCCTAGAGGAAACCAATCACCAATTGCAAAATTCACAGCCTCACCACAATTAAAACCTGGATTTACAAATGTGAGTGAGATTATGTCTTTCCACATGCATGACCAATAAATAACAATAATAATAATAATAACAACAGTAACAGCAACAGCAACAGCAGTAACAATGATGATGATGATCATCATCATAGTAGTCATCATAATAATGGCAACAACAGTGATATGAACAAGTAGTCAATTACAACAACATACCGTGGCTAAATCCAGAATGATAAGCTCTAGGAAAGGTAATTATAAACTCCCCAGGCTTCTGCACAGCCTTATAGACAGGAACATCATTGTTTAGCAATATATTTGGAGGAAACAAAGTTGTTTTTCCCAAGAGTACATCAAATGCCCCATCTTCTCCGTCAGTTGATAGAATATCACGAGTATATACATGTTCCCTTACAGCATTTTCAAACTTCAAAGCTGCATGACCAGGAATTCCATACCATGTTTTTGGTGCCCCACAGTGATGGTAATTGATGCTGTATAACCGTTAGAAGAAAGAAATTTAATGACTTAGAAACCAAAGTACACCAGAGACAACAGAAACAAGAGTAATATATGATACCTATACAGATAATGATCTTCCACATGCCAAGCAAACACACTAAACAGCATTCCAATATAAAGCATGGGATCGGTTACCCCCTGAAATAAGCACATGCAAGTCAGGGAACAATAACAATTACAAAGAAAATAACAAGGACTTGTCTTTTCTCTACTCACTGGAATAGCAGTTCCAAGAAGACGCAAAACAGACTTCGGCAGACGTGAAAGCTTCTGAATTAACAAACGGAGATCAAATAATTAGTTGACAAGAGTGCAAAATTCCAAACATAAAATGTAATTTCCCAGAAGACAATAACAACAGCTTTTACTATTTGCCAAAAGCTGCTGTGCTTCCAGGAAAGTAATTTAGAACTGCCCTGCTGGGGCTGACGGGTGTGGGAATGCCATTGTGGTGGAAGACATAATACAGCCCCCCATCACTGGGGGCACAAGCATGTGCCTCCCAGATCTCCTACCACCAAATCCCATGACCCATGCCCATTAGTCAACTTCATTTTATGCTGCCCTAACATGTGCTGGCACTGGAAAAGTGAGAGAGTCTTAAGGGCATGAATTGTGTTGTATGTTCAGAGGGAATTATACAAGAATTTCTTCACATCTATGCCATGCAGTAAAATTCCAATACCCAAGCTCATGCCCACATTTCAACAAATCCTTTTTATCATATGGGTATACCCATAATTTGCCAAGGGAACATCTAGCATGTCGTATCATCATCCAGGCCAATCCATGCATAAGAGCACACATTCACATATAACCTACATGCAATACCATATAACTGGTTAACACATAACCAGCAAATTCCACTCGTTCCCCTTGTGTTAAATTAAGCAGAAAACATAAACCAAAGTAGAATTTGAAAAACACAAGGCAAGAGCAAAATCAACACCTTCAAATTCCACTTGCTATTTCCAAGTGGGTCACTGGCAGAAGCTGAAAAGGCACTGCCTTCAAGATCACATGCATATTCAACTGTTTCTGTCTTTCCACAGGCAATTTCGTGCCAAAATTCTTTTTCCATGTACATGGCTGGAAGAGAACTGGCACTACAATATCTTTGGGCAAAAAACTTGTTTGCCACTTTTTCGAAGTCACGAAATGTATAATTTCTGAAACCATAAACCCATATTATAAACAAGATAGAATAATTAATTGAAAAATTGCAATTCTTCGTATGGGAAAATTCACCTTCCACTCATGAAAAAGGTGATTCTGTCCTCAGAATCCCACTCAGCAAGATGAAGTGGTTGCACCCTGGTTGTGAACTTAAATCCTGGTTTCTCCCTCATCAATACAACCCCAGCAGGAACAGAAGCACTTATAGGGGAAACAATCTTGCACATACCTTAACATTAAAAATGAGATGTAGTGAGTTAAGTTCACTTTTATGTGGTCCAGAAGGCAGCATATCCCTTGTTGATAATGCTGAAAGCAGTATTAACTTGCAGAGAATCAATCATACCATGCATGCACCATTTAAGGTAGGATGAAGGGAAATTATTACCCTTGAGACTAATTTTGTTATGTTACTTTTTGATCAATTTTAGCAAACAAAATGACAAGTTTGTGCAATCTCCTCTACATCTATAAACCTCATTTAAAGAGAGCTGCTACTCATAGCATATTCATTACCATATCTTGAAGCTTCTGGAGCTATTTTCTGTAAATATACCAAAGGATCCTGAAATTCTTCCTTTGTTGGACAGTACAGAGGGCACTCTGGAATCTTCTCTGTCCACTCCAAATTCTTTATGTCAAACTTATCAACCTTCCTCTTTGAAAAGGCATCCTTCCCATTTGAAGCACCATTTGTTTGAGAAAATGAATCGGTACCATATAATCTAACACCACAAGAAGCTGAAGCTCTTAGAGCATCTCCTCCACTTCTACTCATCACGTTAGCAAAACCTATAGTCTCAGGGGTGGTTTCTGACTTCAGTCTCTTCAGCCTTTTACGCTTCAGAAATTCTAACCCATTCCTAGCCTCTCTGGACAAACAGACCCTTCCCTCCTGCCTGTTTAAAGAATAGAGCAATACACAAAAACCAGAGAGTCAGAATTTAAACATAGATATAAATGCAAATGCAAAGCAAACTTTCACAATAATATTGCAAGTTATTTTGCACTTGTAGCAATTATCTAGGAGGACCTAACAAAGAGCAACAAGACAGAGTCATCTCATATTAGAATGCAAAACAGATGTTTAATTAATGAAACCAAAACTATTTGTATTTGTTAATAACCCTCAAAAATAGCAATTTTTTCCTTCTCTTTTACAAACATATGTCAAAACCGTTTGAAAAGTTTTGGCAATTGTTCCCTTGAGATGTCAATTTCACATTTTGCAATCTGATTCACTCAGAATGTACAAGAAAGTTTCAACACGAGTAATTTATTTTACCACCTCACCTGTAAGCGTTGGCCATATCATTCAATCACATCATTTAAATCTGAGGAGAAATACACTATTTCCCGGAACAAAGTATCTAAATAAGACTGACAAACCACAAAATAAAAAATGCTAGCATAAAGTAACAAGTTCAACGTTTGTTTCTATTCAGACAGACAGACTAACTGACAGACATAGGAACTTTCAGATCACTGCAATCAATCAATTACCATATTGTGCGGGAAGCACCAGCTAATCTCAGGAAGGAGCATCAATCAATTATATTGTTTACAACGTAAAGAAAGGGCAAATAATAAAATACTGCGGAGGGATTTTCAGGTCCAAATTGATACGTGTGAGAGACGTTTTCCAACCCATTATTATAGTTGCCTCCAGGACAGCGCCACCCTCCCTCGTTCCTTCTCGCCGGGGGAGGAGGTGGGGTGGGGGAGGGATGGGCCACAAAACACAGGACTTACTGGTAAACCCTTTTGAACATTTCCACTAAAAAGAATCTCTTACCGAGTCAATCACACGAATTAATCATTTATCACAGCAATCAAAGACAGTCTAGAGACGTTTACCGGACCCATGTTGAATTGAGTCAAAGAAGGGCAACAACCCAAAAAATAAAAAAATAAAAAAAAAAAAACAGAGACAAAGAGAGAAAGCAGAATTTGACCCGACTGGGTCCATTGACCACATCTAACTAATTTCTTGCCATGAATTTTCGACTCGTTTCTAGAAAATTGTTAAACAGTGATAATAACCGCGTCTTTCTCTTTTCTTTTCTTTCTTTTTTTTTTTTTTTTGGTTTGGCGTCCGTAAAAATTCCCAAAACTAAAAAGCAATTAACGATAAAATCGCGACTGGTCAACTGATATCCTCGCATGCTGCTTGTCGATCAGACGACTCCCAAGAAATAATAATAATAATAATAATAATAAAGCCGGAGAGTGAGAATTCATAATCCTATTTTCATTGCCAAAAAAAAAAATGAGGAAGGATAGGGAGAAGCTCGGAGCAGAAGACGATAAATTAGCAATGCATAGAAAAAGAAGCAACAGAGAAGGAATTTCACCGAATCAAATGGCCATAAATGGGAAATTAAACAGAACAAAACGTATTTCTACCCTTAGGAATGCGAAACGATGGGGAAATTTTTCCAAAACTCGAAACGATCCATTCGAAACAGATCAATGTCTGAGATCTAAGGAATAAACCCAAATGTCAGGACTCTTTCACAAAAATCACTTAAAAAACGCAAATGAATTGATGGAAAATTCGAAAGAAAAAAGCGAAAGAACTCCGACACATGCACATACTCAATTCACCTACCATTTCATGCCGCAGGCGCTCTCTCTATATGACTCCGTTTTATTGCGAGGTCCATAGTCCCAAAAATAATAAAATAAAAAACAAACCAAGTCCAAGAATCAGAAGTTCCGGGGCCCGAACCCTAGATCACCACCTTCTCAGCAGATAAATTGCATAGCGAAGCATAAAACGCGAACGAAAGGGCCCACATTCTCATAAAACGGGCCAAGAACGAAGAAAATGGGTCGAACTACGAGATCCGAAACTGTTCTCGCACCATGCCCAAAAAATTTTAAAAAAAAAAACAGAGAATGAATAAATCGGCGGAACCCCAATTAGACGCTAATGAGCTGTTTTCCCGAATGGATAAGAGGGGGGCTTTCCGGCGACGCGAAGGAGTTCGCCGGAAAAAGCTAAAGAAAAAGAAATTAATTGAAGAGGGGTGGAAAAAGACGGAGAACGGAAAAAACGAAAGAAAAAGGATGAAAGGATGATTTATACTTTTATACTGCCAAAAAAAAATAGCGATGATTTTAAACTAATCTTTTTGGTTTATTTATAATTTTTTATATTATTTTATATCATTAAGAGAGAACGGGCACAGAGAGAGAGAGAGAGAGGGGGGGGTGGGGAAAGTGATGGTTGTTTGGTTGGTTCAACCAAACGCCTCGCCGGCCAAAACGCGTTCCTTTTTTGTCTTTTTATTTTTTTTTTTCTTCTTCTTCTTTGGGTTTTGGGGTTCTTCACTGGTTTTGATTTTGGAATTTGGAGGCTCTTCCGTTTCGAGTTGACGATTTTGACCTCAAAAACTGATCAAACGTCTAAATGGATCAGGAGACGGATCTCTCCTTCTCTCCCGATCGTCAAACATAAAACTACGTTTGCTTTCCCCTTTTGTTTGTTTGTTTTTTTTTTTTTTGGTTGAGGGCATTTGCGTCAATGAACAGACCATGATGTTATCGAAGAATTACGGTTCCGGTTTGAGTCAGAGAATCGTGTGGATAATAGAAAGTGGCTGGAAAGAAGAAAATTATCACGTGCAACAAAGAACCGACCCGACCCGACGAATTCAACCGTAGAAAACCACCACGATCGCCAAATACCTACGGCCAGAGAAGACGCCGACTCAAAAAAAAAAAAAAAAAAAAGGATTTCAAATCAGGAGCCGTGTGCGTGACATTTCCAATGCCAACACGCCGGCAGGGCCCTTGCACAGGATTGATGGACTTGCTGCTACCTGCCTTCTAGTTTTAATTAGCCTGCTGGCTGGTAAAAGGATGCTACGGCACGGACCCTTTCAGATTCCCCAACGGACGGTGATCCTTTGACGCGGGAAAAGCCAAAGGCCACATCCGTCATTGACCCGGAGCTACTGCTTGTCAATTTGGAAGCCTCCCCCCAGGGAAGCGGACGTCGCTCGCTTACAGGACACATGGACGGTTAGGAAATGTGAACGTGGCGGCAGGTTGAGTAATGCGCGGCTTCACACGGCCTTCGCGCGTGTTACTGTTGCCGCTTGCCAGAACCGATGCTAGCTGGCAGTTACCAACAGCTTTCACGGGCCCATAGGTGACCTGTCGTCACGAGATACGTTTTTTCAGTATTATTTTTTTATACGTCTTTTCTTTCATTTATTTATTTATTTATTTCTTCTTCTTTTTTTTTTTCACTGATTGATATCTAATATTCATTATTTATTTATGAGGATACAAATATTATGTGCATCATAAAATTGTTATGATGAAATATAATTATCGCATCTATTAAAATTAAATTCAGTTAGTCAAATATAATTTAATTAATTATTTTATCAATTAAAATATAACCAACTTCATTTCTTATATGAATTTTTAAATAAGAAAATTTTAATTGGTGCATTTTCTTTGACAAAGATACTATTAAATAATAAAATGAATTAAATTATATTTTATCTGATTATCGCCTATATGATTAAATGAGAATTACTCATTCTAACATATTATTACTTTTCCCGCTGGTTATTGCGGAAAAGTAAAAAGAAGTAATGTTAATGTGGTTGGGGGCCCGTCAAGATTCTCTCTCTCTCTCTCTCTCTCTCTCTCTCTCCCTCTCCCAAAAAGCCGACTGGTGTGGATTTCTATTTGTTAATGTGGAGTCTAATCATTAGTTGTCCCCCGCAGTCAAGTCAGCAAAAGGCCACGGGCATCTGTTGGCAGGTCGCCTCGTCTTGGCGCCTCGGCTCCCATTTTGCACTTTTTCTGTTATTTGTTGTTGTTGTTGTTGTTTCCCTTTTGCTCTTTATTATCGATAACAAAAAAAAAAAAAAAACAAAACATAGTTTGAAAATTGAACCGAATTGGTTAGTTGGTCGACCAATCCTATATCACAAGTTGGATTTAATCTTAAGAATGGGTCAAAAATTAAAAAAAAAAAAATAATGATCGAAATTTGTTGTGGGACGGATTTTAATTTTAAATATTAAAAATTACAATATAACCCTCAAAACCTTTTTTAAATCATAATAGAGTCATAAATTTATTCCAACATTCATTTAAATCATATATTTTTTCTAAGTTTCTAATTTAGTTATTAAAACTAACAAATTAATATAATAAAATCAAGACTTTTTAAATTATTAACAATTTGACCTTTTTCTTTTTCTTTGCAAGATGAGATCTTAAAATCCAAAAAAGGAAAAAGAATAAAAAATTTATTGATTTAACCATAGAATTATCTGATGAGGGATTTATTTTTGTGTCTCATGAATAAGATAGAATATATATATGTATATATATATATATATATATTGGCTCAAAAGTTGCATGGTGTGAAAATAAGTACGATCATCAATGTCTTATAGTCATGTGCAATACGCCAGTGCACATTTCATCTCTTAAACCTCCAGAAAAGAAAAGAAAAAAAAAATTAAGTATACGTGTACATATGAATATATAGTAAACATAAAAAAAAAAACATTGATTAATTATATTTTAATACAAATACAAATAAATGAAATTAAGAGTAAAAAAAAAATTACTTTTATAATTCTTTATGACAATCTTCTCAAATTTTAGGATTCCCACTTAAGCCCAGCGATGGAAAGGAAAAGATTGGTGGATGGATCGATTCAAAATGGGCGTGGGTTGGAAGAATGGGGAAGGCAGCTCATTGACCAAACCAAAAAAAAAAAGAAAAAAGAAGAAAAAAAAATGATTTGGATGCAGACAAAAGAACCCTTTTCAGGATTGAAGTAACCAGGCAGGACAGGTGGTGGTGGTGGTGGTGGTTCAGGGGAAGCCACTGTTTGCAGTTGCACCTGCAAAAGTTTCGCTCCCAAACGAAACCGTACGCTGGGTAGCCTCGCTCGACGTGCCTACTTTAGAGGCAGTGGCAGTGGCAGTTGGCAGTGCAGAGCAGTTTAGGCGTCTGTCTCATTTATTTATTTTGATAGCTATCAACAGAGGGACTGATAACAGATCATAAATGACTGCTCTCTCTCTCTCTCTCTCTCTCTATATATATATATATATATTTGTTATTTTAATTGACAAAAAGAATCAGTGGATAATTGACACTTTAAAAATTAATAATTTTGAAATCCTATGAACTTTGTATTTTTGTTTGCGCAGGTGGACACCATCCAGCTATAGTGATACTTATTTCTTATTTTCTTTTTTTTTTTCACAAAACAGTAATAATAATAATAAATATTAATTTTCCTAAAGTTACCATATTTTTAAAAAATATATTGCATTGTCCAAAAAAAAAATTCTTCAAATGTATTCCATTTCCTCATGTAAAAAAAAAAAAATCATGACACTGTAATTATACTACAAGGCCTACTAAAGTTGAAATCACATGGCAGTACTCTTAATAATTTTAGGGATTGTTTGGTTCGTAAATTGAAATTGAAATCAATTATTTTTGTAATTTTTTGGTTAAAAATAAACTAAAAACAGAATAAAAAACTGATAACAATAATAATATAATTAAAATATATTTAATTTCCATAAAAGTGTAAATATAATTTATGGTAAGTAATTTACCTAGCAATAATGATATTTATAATTATAATAGTTTAAATTAGTACATTACTATAATATTTTAATTAAAATAAATGTATAAGTGAAAATTATATTAATAAATTTGTCTAGTAATAACAATACTTATAATAGCAATAATTAAAATTAATAATTATGCATATAAAATTTAAAATAAATATATTAAATTAACAATTTTATAATAAAAATTATTCATTAATTAATAATTTGAATATTTTATGTGCACTAAAATTTTTTCTAATGATAGTTCTATTAATAATACCAATAATTATTTTCTATAATATATATATATATATATAAACTATTATTGATAATTTAATTATCATCATAATTATAAAAAAAATTAATATCATTACAGCACAAAATTATTATTATTATTATTATTTATGAGACCTTTCTGTTTTTTTTATATATATTGTAGAGAAAAAGGACAAAAGAAGGGATGAGAATGAAATTAACTAAGAAAGTAGAGAAATAGAAATGAAACTAAAGAATGATTTTCATATTCTCAGTTTTTAGTAAAATTATACTTAATCAGCTGCCGCTTTTACGTTGGAACGAAATTAAAAAGAAGAAGAAGAAAAAAAAAAAAAAAAAAAGAGCAAGAGATTCTATTTCGGGAAAGTTTTGGAATTGACAAAAATTGTTCATGAGAACAGTGAAGAAAAATCATCGAAGGCCTCAAAAACTGGGCAGGAGCGGGGGGACCCTCGTCAGCTTGGACTAAAATAATGAATAGACCTCCGTTTGGGTGGACGCAGCCTTTTCGTCACCGGGCTGTCAACCCCCGGGCCCTGGAAACATCACCCATGACTGTAACTTTCGGCCTTCTTCTCTGAAAAAATGTTATTGGGACGCGGTTTACAGTCAGTATTAAAATATGGTTTACTCTTTGGTTGAGCGTCTGAGGTTGATGATGCTTTGCATTGGTCGTCATGCAGACCACTGGGTGTGTGTGTGTTGTCATTCTCCCCCCCCTCCTCCTCCTCCGCTAAACATTTGCTTGTAAATTAACTCTTTTGTGAAACTCTTTTCTTTTGACCAGATAAAAAGTTAATTAATTATAGATGGAAGTTTTAAAAATTATTTCAATTTATATAAGTAAAGTTCTTACCCTAATAAATCAAATAAGAATCTATAAAGAGGAGCCAAATGGTAAGGTGAAAGTTGAAAAGATCTTAAGAACACTTACACTGTTGTATGAGTATATTGTGGTTCTAATAGAAAAAATATATGATTTGTCCCATACGTTAATTGATATACTAACAAGCATGTTGAAAGCTCATGACAAGCATATTAAGAAACTAATTGAGTAAGCACTTTAAAGTCAATCTCTTATTAGAGGTAATCATAATGATCAATCAAAGTATAAATAAAGATCTTTTTATGATAGAGGGTGAGGATATGGTGGTAACTACTATAATTATTGAGGTTGAGGAGATCATTACAATAATCATAAAGATGAAGACAATTAATAGAATGACTAAAGGAGATTAAACCAAATGTACAAAAGTCAAGGTTGAAGCTGTGGTAGAGAAAGGTATCACAAATCCAATATTGAGTATTACATATGTCACAAGCATGACTATTATGTTAGTAAGGGTAATAATCAAACAACTCATTGTGTGTAAAAAGGTAATGCAGACGATGAAGATTAAGTCCTTATAATGATTATTACAACCATTAAAACACCAAATTGCAATACTTAGTTCTTTAATATTAAGTGTAACAATTACAAATGTAAAAACAAAAACTTTTTGTTAATCTTAATAAGTCAATTTGCTCTATAGTTAAGTTTGCTAATGATAATAGTGTCCTAGTGATAAGAAAGAGGTGAATTTTTATCAAGTTAAAGAACAAAAATCATAATTACATCTTAGACATGTTTAATGTGTCGAACATGAAGAAAAACTTACTTAGCTTGTGTTAATTACTTAAAAGGGGTATAACATACAATTATATAATAATTGAAGTTCCCAACTTCATCTTAAAATCTACTAGCCTATGATATTGAGAGGGGGATGAATCAGTATCATACCTTTTAAAAACACTGATAACTTAAGCCAAAGTATTCTACTTCTTTGATACTTTCACTCTCGTCAATACGCAAGTATGTGAACAATTTCAACCTCTTCTTAAAACCGAACTCTTTCTCAGATTTGACTAAGGTAGATCTATTGTTACCTACCAATCACAATAATCCCCAAAGTCACCTTTCAGACACCTTGCCTATTAGACAGATTGAATGTTCTTGATTAGGTCTTCTTTAAGTTATGGGTTCGATGATACTTTAGCTGCGTTCACAACTCAATTCAAAACACAAAATGTAAATCAAAGTAAGGACACAAGAGATTTACGTGGTTCTGTCAATGTGACGTACGTCCATGGTGGTAGGGACTTTTCCTTTACCAAGAAAATTCACTATAATTGAGAATAATAGTGTGGTACTCCCGATGTTCACAATGTAGTTACAATGGATGTTTTAATCTTCTGTTCCTTTTACTATTGCAAATACAAAGTAAGTACAATACAAAGAGTGTTACTTACTGTGTCTACCCTTCTTCTAGCTTGTCTTACCTCTGTTGAATTGAATAGGCTGTTTCATTGCCGTTTAGAAGTCCACCACAACACTCTCTAACCTCTTTTGAAGAAATCTGGAAATACATTGAGTTCTTTCCAATGCTTCACCGAATTCCTTCTCTAGGTTGTTTCACACAACTCCTGCTTTCACCGTCTCATGTCTTCACGGCTTGTACTCACGCTTCTGGTCTGCCGTTTCACGTCTCACGGCCTACCCCATGCTTTTGATCAGTCACGCTATTGTACGTTCTGGTCTCACGCCGTCGCAAGTTTCTGGCTTGCATCTGCTTCACTGCATGATTCCACTGCACTCCCGTCTGTTTCACGGTTTTGCTGCACTCCTTCGTCACGATTTTGCTGCACTTCTCCCGTTTTTGGTTTTTGCCCTCACCTTACGTTTATGGTTTTCTTTTCTTCCAGGGGTGGTGCGTTTCTGGTTTTGCCCTCACCTTACGTTTCTGGTTTGCCCGCTTTGCTAGTTTCACGCTTCATGCACTCGTCCGCTTCTGGTTTCTTCTTTCACGAGTTTCTCTCTCTTGCCATCACACGGTTTTCTCCTTGCCATGTCATCCGTTTCTCTCTGACTGTCTAGCCGGGTCTCCTTTCTTTTTCTCTTCCGTTTCTCTTTAACGTTGGCTCTCCCAATTCTAGTTTTCACATTGTCTCCCTCTTCTGGTCTATATCCATGTCCTATTTTCTGGTGTGTGTGTGTGTTTCTGTTCTTCTTATGGAGTCTCTCTCTTTCTCCCGGTGGTGTATGTCTGGTCTGGTCTACTCTTCTGGTGGTGGGTTTCTCTCTCTTACGGTGGTGGGTGCCTCCTTTTTTGGTTTATATCCATTTAGCTCTCCCGGTGATTGCTTTCTCATGGTTTTTCTGGTTTGTGCATTTTGCTCTCTTGGTGATTGCTTTCTCACGTTTTTTCTGGTTTGTGCGTTTAGCTCTTTGCCCATGTTGTCTCCTTGCTGTCTAGCCGGTGGTTTCTCTCTTGTTGTAGGGTTTTGTCTCACCAAGGTCTCTTTTGCCGTTGGTGTGCTTTGGCCGTGTAGGGTTTTCTCTTTCTCTTACAAAGTTGTGTTTTGCTATCCACCCACTCTTATGTCTTCCAAGGTCTTGGTTTATATACTCTATTCCATGAAAACCTTAGTAGGGCTTACTACATTGTGATTTACTTTCTTGCCCCTTCATGTAGCTTCAAATTACTTACACACTTAAATCTAATTGACAACAATTACAACCCATACAAGGCTGTGGGAACAACAATCTCCCCCTTTGTAATTGTTAGCAACACTCACAACGAAAGTTATTATGCAGCAATCCTTCATAATCTTCTTAGAGTAATAATCCAGAAGCAGATGGATTACAACTCCCCCTAAATATGCACTCTCCCTTCCTTAACAGCTCCCCCTGCACTATTGCTTCTCTCCCCCTTTGCCAACCAATTACAAATTTGAAAAACCTGCAAAGTAGAGATGAAGGATTCACCTGAACTTCAGGCTTGAGGAGACATTTACACAGACAGACTCATTCTGTGCTTTTCAAACAGCTCTGTGGACAAAGGTTTAGTTAGAATATCGAAGATTTGATCTTTAGTACCGACATACTCCAACTGAATTGTGCCCTCTTCCACTTGATCCTTGATAAAGTAATACCGGATGTCAATATGCTTGCTCCTTGAATGTTGAACTGGATTTTTGTTGAGATCAACTGCACTTTGATTATCACAAAGCACACTCACTGGTAGCTTCACTTCAACACCCAAATTGGCCAATTGTCTTTGCATCCATATCACTTGTTTTCCTTTAGAGCATGCTGAGCAGACATACTCCCTCTCTCTCTTGAGGTCTGGAATGTCTCTGATTGAATGAGTAATGGTCAGCTTCCTCATGTTCTTTTGTGTTAAGTGTCCCAGCCTCTTATGCCAGAGTTGATTTTCTTCTTCTTTGGTGAGTAAATAGTTGTTTGTCTTGTCCTCATCAATCACATATAAATTTTTAGCTGTTCTCTTCCCGGTTACAATAGTATTGCCTTCTTTACTCTTTACTTGGCAACCTGTTTTTATGAATATCACTTTGTGGTCTTCGTTGCATAGTTGGCTGACAGATGCTAGATTATATCTGAGTCCTTTAACATGCAAAACATCTTTCAGCTTTCCTTTTTCAATATTTACTAACCCCTGACCACTGATGTTGAGTGAATCATCATTGCCAAACTTAACTCTGCCTTCTTTTGACTTGTTTAGCTTTGATAATTTACTCTTATCTTCTGTCATGTGTAAAGTGCATCCACTATTAAGGATCCATTGCTTATCGTTGTAGTCAGCCTTTAGTGCAATTTACCTCCTTTTTTTGCTTTATATTCTTTCCTTTGAACTGGCTTGAAGATAGCTTTCTCCTTTTTCTTAGCTTTGACTATACCAATTGCTTTCACTGTGCCATTGAGTGCCTTCTCTTGCTTAGGGAGAAGTGTCATGCATCTCTTGGCATTATGACCATCTTGCTCGCACCTTTCACACTGCTCCAAGTGTGCCAATACAGCAAACTTGTTCTTTAAAACCATTAGTTTGGGCTTCCACCAACACTCCTTGTCAGTGTGTCCTTGCCTTTTACAGTATGTGTAAGAACTCACGACAGGTGTTCTCCTCCGAATTTTGTATTGTCTCCCCCTATATGCAGCATCGTATCTTCTCAAGTTGGAGACATATACTGGCCTTCTCCACTAGTAATTACTCGCCTTATGACCCCAAACTCCATAATAAAGACAGTGACCTTGAAACTGCCTCTTTTTGGGTCTGATCACAACTTGTTTTCTTTTGTTCATTACTTGCTGTGTAGGCAACGTAGCTGGCTTCTTTGCTTGTGTGACTTTCATTTCAGTCACCTTTTTCTCCTTCTTTTGTTCAGTCGTAGCCCTTTGCTAGCTGACCTTCTTTTTTTCATTTTTATTTGCCAACCTAGGTTGTTTCTTCAAATCCTCTTTATTCTTAGCTATCTTCTCCTGAGTCATAACCTTCTCTTTCAACTTTTATGGCACATTCTTATTCTCTTTAGGCAATGCAGCCTCAGATTGTTGCACTTTTTCTTCATTCTTCTTTTTTCTTATAGAACTTATTTCTCCTATCATTTCAAGCTTCTACACGTTCTCTTCACTCCTTTTGAGTTGTTATTGAAGTCTCAGCAACTCTATCTCCATTTCTTCAATTGTTGAAGTCCTTGAGCCAAGCTCCATTGTAAGGTCTTCACATATTTTGATCTGTTCTTTAAATCTTCTCTTCAAGTCAATATGTTCAGCCCTTATTTCATCCTTTTGACTTTATGCCTCCTCAATCTTTGCTTCAACTTGTTTTATGTGAGCCTCCAACCTTTTTATGGTTCTGCCTCTTCTGATTATTTCCTTTGAAGCTGCTTTTAACTCAGCTTCCAGATCTAGTTCTTCTTCATTAATCTCCTTTTCCTCTTCAAAGGTTGAACTACCATATCGAGTTGATGCCATAAAGGCCTGCTCATCTGATGATTCTTCATCATCAAGTTTCACTTTGCACTGAGAAGCAAAGTGCCCAGTCTGCCCACAACGATAACATCTCAAGGACAATTGTCCTTTTCCCTTCTTAGACCCCTTTTTGAACTTCCTTGTAAAGTATGCCAACACTTTACCTTCACTTTCTTCCTCCTTCTCATCATCGTCCTCATTGGATGATTCTTCCTCTTCTTTTATCTTCAAGTGTTTCATAACTTCGAAAGCTGCCTCCTTTGATAGCTTTGATGTTGAGGAGCTTTTAGTTGACTTTATCCTCATCTCATATGCAATGAGATTGCACTGGAGATCATGCAAAGACATAGAATTAAGATCTCTACTCTCCTCTATGGCTGCCACCTTTGAGGCAAACCTCTCAAGCAGAATTCTCAGAATTTTCTTCACAATAGATAAGTCCTTCTTGTTCTTCCCATGGCTTCTAAGGTTGTTTAGAGCATCAATAACTCTGGTGAAGAACTCTTGGATTGTCTCATTTTTCTACATTCTAAGAGATTCATATCTCTCCTTGAAAAATTGAAGCTTGGCCTCCTTCATTCTGCCATCACCTTTATAGACTTTTTGCAATCTGTCCCATATCTCCTTGGAAAATTTGCAGTCCATAACTTTAGTATACTCAGCATCTGTCAATGCTGAAATGATGACGTTTGAGACCTTCCCATTTATCTCAAACTGCCTTAATTCCTCTAGGGTTGGGTCTTTACCTTCTTCTAGAGCCACAAAACCCTCCTGTACGGATTTCACCATGTTCATGCCTATGGTTGCAAATACCACCTGCATTCTTACTCTCCACATATGGTAGTTGGTTCCATTGAAGATTAGAACCTTCTTACTGTAAGTAGTACTGGTGTTGGTACCAATGTCCATTTCTCAGTATGCTGAATAAGTTAAAACTTCTGAAGCTCTTCAAACTAGTACACCAAGCTGTTAAGCTTCAAACTGGCGAACCTATGCTCTGATACTAATTGAAGTTCCCAACTTTAACCTAAGATCTATTAGTCTGTGATACTGAGAGGGGGGGTGAATCAGTATCACACCCCTTAAAAACACTGATAACTTAAGCCAAAGTATTTTACTTCTTTAATACTTTCACTCTCGTCAATACACAAGTATGTGAACAACTTCAACCTCTTCTTAAAAGCAAACTCTTTCTCAAATTCGACTAAGGTAGATCTATTGTTACCTACTAATCACAATAGTCCCTAAAACCACCTTTCAAACACCTTGCTTATTAGACAGATTGGATGTTCTTGATTAGGTCTTCTTTAAGTTATAGGTTCAATGATACTTTAGCTGCTTTCATAACTCAATTCAAAACATAAAATGTAAATCAAAGTAAGGACACAAGAGATTTATGTGGTTCCGTTAATGTGACGTACATCCACGGTAGTAGGGACTCTTTCTCTATCGAGAAAATCCACTATAATTGAGAATACCAGTGTGGTACTCTCGATGTTCACAATATAGTTACAATGGATGTCTTAATCCTCTGTTCCTTTCACTATTGCAAATACAAAGCAAGTACAATACAAAGAGTGTCACTTATTGTGTCTACCCTTCTTTTAGCTTGTCTTACCTCTGTTGAATTGAATAGGCTGCTTCACTGCCGCTTAGAAGTCCACCATAACACTCTCTAACCTCTCTTGAAGAAATATGGAAATACGTTGAGTTCTTTCCAATGCTTCACCGAATTCCTTTTCTAGGTTGTTTCACACAACTCCTACTTTCACTGTCTCACATCTTCACGGCTTGTACTTACGCTTCTGGTCTGCCGTTTCACATCTCATGGCCTGCCTCACTCTTCTAATCAGTCACGCTCCGTCGCATGTTCTAGTCTTACGCCTCATGCACGTTTCTGGTTTGCATCTGCTTCGCTGCACGGTTCCGTTGCACTCCCATCCGTTTCACGGTTTTGCTGCACTCCTCTGTCATGGTTTTGCTGCACTCCTCCATCATGGTTTTGCTGCACTCTACACTCCTCCCGTTTCTGGTTTTTGCCTTCACCTCACGTTTCTGGTTTGCCCGCTTTGCTAGTTTCACGCTTTACGCACTTGTCTGCTTCTGGTTTCTTTTCTCACAGGTTTCTCTCTCTTGCCGTCACACAGTTTTCTCCTTGCCGTGTTATCCGTTTCTCTCTCATTGTCCAGCCAGGTCTCCTTTTTTTTGCTCTCCCGTTTCTCTTCAACGTTGGCTCTCCCGGTTCTAGTTTTCACTTTGTCTCCCTCTTCTAGTTTGTATCCGTGTCCTCTTTTCTGGTGTGTGTGTGTTTTTGCTCTTCCGATGGAGTCTCTCTCTCTCCAGGTGGTGTATGTCTGGTCTGCTTTGCTCTTCTGGTGGTGGGTTTCTCTCTTTTATGGTGGTGGGTGCCTCCTTTTTTGGTTTATATCTTTTTAGTTGTCTCGGTGACTGCTTTCTCACGTTTTTTCTGGTTTGTGCATTTAGCTCTTTACCCGTGTTGTCTCTTTGCTGTCCAGCCGGTGGTTTCTCTCTTGTTGTAGGGTTTTGTCTCACCAAAGTCACTCTTGTCGTTAGTGTGCTTTGGTCGTGTAGGGTTTTCTCTCTCTCTTGCAAAGTTGTGTTTTGCTGTCCACCCACTCTTATATCTTCCAAGGTCTTGGTTTATATACTCTGTTCCATGAAAACCCTAGTAGGGCTTACTATATTGTGATTTATTTTCTTACCCCTCCATGTGACTTTACTTTCTTGCCCCTCCATGTAGCTTCAAATTACTTGTACACTTAAATCTAGTTGACAACAATTACAACCCATACAAGGCTGTGGGAACAACAATAATTATCTCCCATTTATTGATGTGAAAGCTACATTCATTCTTTAGTTCCCTTTAATAAAGAATTAAATATTTTTAGTTGATATTGTCATTGATATTTATGCTTATCTTATTGTTGTTATGAAAGATTAGTCTTGGTTATGACATTTTTGTTTTAGTTAACTAAAGTTTTGCATTATTTGTACAAGTAAACATAATGATAAGTTTGCCTATGATACATCATCCTAATCAAATTTGTGAAGTATGTATTCTTGTAAAATAGTGTAAATAATGTTTTGTGATAAGAAAGTTGGCATTCATGGCAATCACTCTAGCTAATACACTATGATATTTGTGGCTTGATGAGTGTTCTATCAAATGACAACAATAGTTTTAAGGAGTATTATGAAGTATAAGAAATAAAGCATGAAGTCACAATTTTTAATAAACCCATAACATAATAAAGTTATTGAAAGAAATAATTGATTAATCATAAATATGACAAGAAGTTTGTTAAAGGTCAAAGGAGTACCTAATCCCTTTTAGGCAAAAGTTGTTTTTTGTTTCGTTTACTTATTGAACAGATTTCTAAAAACAAGCATTTAAAATGTCACTTTCGAAGAAGTATGATGTAGTTTTAAGCCTATTGTGAGGAATCTTAAAATGTTTACTTTTATTACTTATGCTCATGTTTTAGTACAGACAAGGACAAAGCTAAATGATCATGGAATGAAGATAATCTTTCTTGTCTACATTAAATGTGAATATAAACTATGTAATCTTGTGACAAAACCTTCTTACCAATTTTATCCTTGTCAAACTTCATGAATGTTGGCATAGGTATATCACAAGACTTTGAATCCTTCATTCCAAAAATTTTCAATATTTCTCTTGTATACTTTGGTTAACTAATAAGAATTTCATCTCTACTTTACTTGATTTGTAAGCTTAGGAAGAAACCAAGTTCTCCCATCATACTTGTTTTAAATTCCTTCTCCATTTAGGAAGATAATTCTTTACACAGAAAATCATTAGTAATACAAAAATTGATGTCATTAATATTAATAAATTTTTTATCTTTTATCTTTGTGAAGAACATAGTGTTTATCTTACCTTTAATGAAACTTTTTTAAATAAAAAAGGAGCTATGTCACTCATACCAAACTCAGGGAGCTTGCTTTAAGAAATTTCATGAAAGATATTTAACATGATTAAGAAATTTCATATATAAAACTTAAACACATGATTAAGAAATTTCATGCCCTTAAAACCTAGAAGTTATTCAACATATACTTCTTTGATAATAAAACCATTAAGAAACATATTCTTCACAATCATTTGATATAATGTGGAATTCATGAAAGATGCATATGCTAGGAAGATGTGAATAACTTCTAATTTAGCCATAGATACAAAGGCCTCATCATAATTAATTCCTTCTTCTTGATTATATCCCTTTACTACTAGTTTAGCCTTGTTTTGGATCAACTTCCCATTCTTATTTAGCTTGTTATGAAACACCCACTTGGTGCCTATGATAGAATGGTTTTTAGATCTAAGGATTAAGGTCCACATTTGATTTCTCTCAAATTGTTTTAACTTATACTCTATGGCATGCACCCAATGCTTATTACTCAATATTTCTTCTATACATTTGGGCTCTATCTTTGAAATGAGTACTAAGTTAGTGTTCAAGTGCTTAGATGATGACATTACTAATGATTTGATCTTAGAATGATTCATTGACATGCTTCCATTTACTTGGCACCTTGTGAATCATGTTTTACAAGCTATTTAAATTTTCAAGATTTGACTTGCTTAGATTGCACTTTTTTAGTGCTACTACCATTATTTTGTGCTTTCATACTTGGTAAATCAGTTGAGATTATCCCTACATTTTTAGAAGCATCTTCCTTTCTCAAGTTAAAAAGGTTTATTTCATCAAAATAAATATGCATAGACTCTTATACTACTAATGATTTCTTATTAAAAACTTTATATGCTTTGCTAGAGGAAAAGAATTTGAAGAAGATACCTTCATTGGCTTTTGAATCAATTTTTCTAAGATTTTTTAATGTTCAATGTGAAACACTTGTATTTAAAACCTTTGAAATAATTGAATCATGACTTTCTGCTATTCCACAACTTGTAAGAAGACTTTTTAAGTAAGGAATGAGTAACATTTGGTTCAACTTATAACATACCATATGGACAACTTTAGCTAAAAAATATTTAGACAAATTAAACTTATTTAGCATTATCTAAGTCATCTCTTGTAAAGTTCTAAGGGCTAAAAAATTATAAGAAGTTTTTTTGGGTATCTTAAAATTTTTAAAATCCTCATTCTCAAGGTCTTTTCCATGGCCACTTCTAATTATAATGATGGAGCATCTCTTCTCATTTTGCAAATGCCTATGAAATCTCTTAAATGCTTTTAATGCCTCATCTTTGTGTACGAGGAACAATACTTATGCAAACTGAGTATAATTGTCTATTGTGACAAATGGATAATGCTTGATGCCTAAAGTAGAAACTCTAGATAGAATAAAAAGATCCATATGCAACAAGTAAAGAGGTTTGGAAGTAGACAATACCTTTTGCTCTTAAAATGAGTAGCAACCCGTAACACCAGCAGTAACCCATAACACCACCTGCAGCATACAATTCCAGCAATTGTAGCACGTCCATAAGGCAATCTTAATAATTGTAGCATGTCAAAAAGGCAATCCTAACAATTGCAACATGTTCAGTAGGTAATCCTAGCAATTACAGCAAGTCCAACAGGCAATCCCAACAATTGCAGCATATCCAATAGGTTATACTAGCAATTGCAACACAAGCAGCGATAGCAGCATGTGCAGGTAGTGATATCAAAACATGCAACTAGTGAGAGCAGCACATGCAGGCAATGATAGTAGAATGTGCAGGCAGCGATAGCAACATATGTAGGTAGCGATAGCAGCATGTGCAGGCAACGATAGTAAAATGTGCAAGCAATGATAACAGAACATGTAGGCAGTGATAGTAAAACGTGCAGGCAGCGATAACAGCATATGCAGGTAGCAATAACAGAACGTGCAGGTAGCAGTAATAGAACGTGTAGGTAGCGATAGTAGAACATGCAGGTAGTGATAGTAGCATCTACAAGTAGTGATAGTTAAACGTGTAGGCAGTGATAATAACATGTGCAAGTAGCAATACTAGTAAGCACAACTAGCAATTGTAGCATGCAGGCACAACTAGTAATAAGCACAACTAGCAGTGTGTCCCGACAGTAAGACAGGAAACATAACCAGCAACAGGAGGAGAAAACTTGCCCCAACAGCAAGTTTGATAGCTTTTAATGGTAGAGGAGAAAACATGCCTCGACAGCAAGTCCGACAACTTGCAGCAACAGAAGAGAAAATGTGTCCTGATAGCAAGTTTGGCAAATTGCATTCATAGAAGAGAAAACGTGCCCTAACAGCAAGTCTAGCAGCTCCTAATAGTAGAGGAGAAAATGTGTTCGAGCAGCAAGTATGGTAGATTATAGCAACAAAGGAGAAAATGTGCCCCAACAGCAAGTATGGTAGCTTGCAGCAACAGAGGAGAAAACATGCATCGGCAGTAGGGGAAGAAACTTGCTAGGGTAGTAAGTGAGGAAACCTGCCAAGACAACAGGTGAGGTAACACCAACAGTAGAAGAAGAAACCTGTTAAGGCAACAAGTGAGGAAACTTGTTAAGCTAGCAGGTGAGATAGCACTAGCAATAGAGGAAGAAGCTTATTAAGGTAGTAGGTGAGGCAGCAGTGGTAGTAGGAGGAGAGAGCCTACCAAGGTAGTAGGGGAGGTAGCATTAACAGCAGAAGAGAGATCTTGCTGAGGCAATAGGTAAGATAACATTGGCAGTAGGGGGAGAGCACTTACAGCAGAGATAACTGGTAGTGGAGAGAACCTGCAGAGTAGAGAACCTGCAGCAAAGATAACTTGTAGTGGAGATAACCTGCAAAGAAGAGACCAGTAAAACTTAAGCAAAGACTGGCTGTGAGCAAGGAGAAGATCTGCTTTCTGTATTAGCAACCTGTGCACATTAAGTGATCTTTCTAAGGAAATTGTTAGGTACTAAACTCTTGATAAACTTGTTGAAAAAGGGTGGGATACCCTTAGAGTGAACAAGAGATCAATCCGTTAAATGATCGGGAGATCATCTTATCTAGTGATTGGGAGATCATTGTAAATGGTTAAAGAGTGATCCTTTCACAAATGATTAAGGAGTGATCCTTCCACACCATAACTATATCCCTTCATAATAAGAGTAGATTGTGTGATTTAAGAGTGATCCTATCACATCGTAGACATAGCTTACACATTGTGGGTGAACCATATAAGAATTGCTGTGTGTTCTTGGGTGCTTGCATTTGATTGATATCCACATGACTGCTTTCACATAAAGAAGAAATATAAAAATTGGATCATCAGCTTTAACAAGTCACAGAGGTTAATTTTGAAAAGATTTATAAAAAGTAAGCATCTTACACTGATTCACCCTCTCCCTCTTTCAGTGTGAGACCTAAGAAGGTCCTTATCAAGTGGTATCAAAGCTTGGTTCCTTTGTTGATCCAATTTGCTTATAGTGATTTGAAGTTGTTCGTTGCTACTGTGAATTTTTGTCTCTATTGCTAATTGATATCATGGATAGGATGAACAATGTTAATAACAAGGACATTCCCACTTTTGATGGGCTGAATTATCAGTTATGGAATAATAGAATGCTCCCATATTTGATGACACTTAGTCTAGATGTTTTTGAATCTACTGTTAGCGGCTTTATCCTTGTTGTTGAAGGTGCTACTATGACACCTACTGATAAGAAGTATTTGGAGTATGATGGAAAGGTGAGAAATGCCTTATATGCCTCCTTATTAGACAAAGAATTCACCAAAGTAATGGGGTGTAACACAGCCAAGCGAATTTGGGATAAGTTAAAGAACATTTATGAAGGAGATAAGGTTGTGAAGGAAGCCAAGCTATAAATCTGGAGGAGCAAATTCAAAGACATAAAGATGCAGAATGATGAGTTTGTGGATGCCTTCTTTACAAGAGTCAACAAAATTATGTTCTCCATTAGAGGCTATGGAGATGAGATCAACAATGCTACTATGTTAAGGAAAATACTCAGAACCTTATCGAAACCTTACAATGCCAAAGTTTCCTCTATAGAAAATAGAGATTTAGATAGACTGCCTTTATATGATTTGTACAACATATTGGTGGCTTATGAAATGAGAATAGCCTTAATGAAGAAAGAAAAGAAATCTAAGGTAGAGAAAGAGCTGGCCTTTGAAGCAATGAAGAATTTAAAGATTAAAGACCATGAAGAAGAATCTGATAGCAGCTTTGACGAAGAAGATGGTGATATCGAATTGGATAAAGTCGTGACATACATCACCAATAATATGAAGAAAGGAAAAAGGAAGTACAAGGGAAAATTATCCTTGAAGTGCTTTAGTTGTGGAGACATAGGGCACTTTGCTGTGGACCTCCACTTTATAAATGCAACAAACATATCTCAGTGGAACTCATGATATCAAATTAATAAGGATAAATCTATGAGATGCTGTTGACAACAAATCCAATATTAACCATCAAAGATGAGCTCAACAATCTCCCTTTTTGGATTTGTTGGTAATACTTTAAATCCAAAAATTAGCAATTAAGTAGCTTTTAACATTTACAGCTCCCTCTAAAACATACATCTCCCTTTTATATGTGGGCATAATTCGAATTTAAACTAACCTTTAACTCTCCTTTTGTTTTTTTTTTTTTTGCTTCTCCCCCTCAATTTGACTTTTCCCTTTGGATTTATCAAGCCACTCCCTTTTTTGATCAGTATATACTCTCTTTGAATTTATGCAAAATATCTCCCCCTTTGATAACAAATCCAAAGAATAATAAAAGAGGCATACTTAAGCCTCTAGGGGGTGGCTAAACACATAAGTTAATCTTAACTTCTGGAACATCTCTTTTGATAGAGGTTTAATGAATATATTTGTAACTTGCTCCATAGTAGGGACATACTCCAGCTTTACTTCATTTTTCTCTACTTTTTCTTTAATGAAGTGGTACTTGATTTCAATATGTTTAAATTTGAAGTGTTAGACAAGATTCTTTGATAAATTGATGGTACTTTGTTGAGCCCATCTTTGATGGCTAATGTTGGATTTGTTTTCAACAGCATCTCATAGAATTGTCCTTGTTGATTTGATGTTATAAGTGCCTTTAAGATGTGTTTGTTGCATTTACAAAGTGTTGGCAGCATCAGCCAATAAGTAGCTTAATGAGGTAGAAGCCAAGAAAATTGTTCAGGATTTGGCAATACAAGTTATGGCCTGCCCACAGGTGCAATTTGTATTCATCAAGGATATTCTCAAAAATATTGTGAACAAGGAAAAAACGTTTGAGATATAAAGGATCGTTTATCAAATTCGTTGATGACAGGTCAACCCTAAATTCAATAAGTCAATGTTAACCGACCGTTGACCCTAAATTTTAACAATCTATGCTGACTGTTGATTGTAGGGCAACCCTAAACCCAAGGTATATAAATGTCCATGCAACTATCAAGAGAAAACGTGTGTGCTGTAAAACATAAGAGAGGGCTCGATAGAGGAAATAAAACATGAGTGTTGCAGAACACCAAGAGGTTATGTTGCATAAATAAGAAAGGGCACGACAGAGGAAGAAAGAGTGAGTTGCAGAAACGTCATAGAGAAATAGATTTCAACAGCAGAGAGCAGCCACTAAGAGGAAAATGAGAGAATGGCAAAGAATAGCCATTAAAAGGAAAAAGAGAGAACGATAAAGAGTAGCTACCAAAAGGAAGAGGAGAGAACTTGCAGTGAAGAAAACCTACAAAAGAGAGAACTAGCAAAGGTAGAAGGAGGAATCTGCAGAGATAAGAGGAGAGAACCTACAAAAGAAGGAACCTGTAGAGGTCGAAGGAGGAATCTGCAAGGGAGAAAAGCTGCAAAGGAGAGAACCTATAGAGGCAAAAGGACGAACTTGTAGAGACAAGAGAGAACCAACAATAGAGAAGAGAACCTATAAAAGGAGGAACCTACAGAGGTAGAAAGAGGAACTTGTAGAGGCAAGAGAAGAGAACTTGTAAAAGGAGGAACCTCTATAAGTAGAAGGAGAGAACTTACAGAAGGAGGAACCAACAGAGGCAAAAGGTGAAACCTGTAGAGGCAGAAGGAGGAATTTGTAGAGGAGAAAACCTATAAAAGAGAGGACTTACAGAGGAAAGAATCTACAAAGGAGAGAACCTGTAGAGGAGAGGACCAACAGTAAGAAGCTGTAAGTAGCATGAAGCTATGAGTGGCAAAAACAAAATAGAAAGAAATGAGAGATAACAATAGAAAAGCTTGAGCAGAACCAATAGAGGAGAGAACCTGCAGAAGGAGAAAGTGATGAGGACCTTTTTAGGTCTTATATTGAAGGGGGAGGGGGTGAATTAGAATGAGATGCTCGCTTTTTACAAATCTTTCTGGATTAACTTTTGTGACTTGTTAAAGTCGATGATCTAATATTTTATCTTTCTTCTTTATGTGAAAGCGGCCATACGAATATCAATCAAACGTAAGCACCCAATAACACATGACAATTTTTATGTAGTTCACTCATAATGTGTGAGTTACATCCACGGTGTGATAGAATCAGTCCTAAATCACATAATCCACTCTTGTTATTAAGGGATACATTTATGGTGTGGAAGGATCACTCTTTAACCACTTACAGTCATCTCTCGATCACTAAATGAGATGATCTCCCGATCATTCTAAGGGTATTCTACCATTTTTCAAAAAGTTTATCAAGAGTTTAGTACTTAACACTTTCTTGAAAAGGGTCACTCAATGTGCACAAGCTACTAATGCAGAAAGTGGATCTTCTCCCTTCTCACTATTGGTCATTGCTTAAGCTTTGTCAGTTTCTTCTCTACAGGTTATCTTCGTTGCAGGTTATCTTTGCTGCAGGTTCTCTCCTCTGTAGGTTCTCTCCGTTATCGGTTATCTCCACTGCAGGTTCTCTCCTTTGCTGTCAATGCTGCCTCCCTTGCTACCTCGGCAAGTTATCTCCTCCTACTACCAGTGCTGTCTCCTTCAGCCTTGGTAGGTTTTCTTCCTTTGTTGCTAGTGTTGCCTCACTTGCTGCCTTGGCAAGTTTCTTCCTTTATTGCCAGTGCTACCTTACCTACTGCCTTGGCATGTTTCCTCACCTGCTACCTTGGCAAGTTGCCTTGCCTGCTGCTTTGGCAGATTGCCTCTTCTATTGCCTTGGTAGGTTGCCTCATCTGTTACTGTAAGCTACTGGTCTTACTGCCGAGGTATTTTTTTCTCCTTTACTACTGCAAGCAATTGGACTTGCTATTGGGGCACGTTTTCTTCCTTGCTGCTAGTCGTGCCTGCACTTGTTACTTGCACGTGCTGCTATTACTGCCTGCACTTATTGCTATCGCTACCTGCATGTGCTACTATTGCTGCATGCACTTGTTGCTATTATTGCTTGTATGTGCTGCTGTTGTTACTTCCTTTTTTACTGCAATTACTGCTGGTTGTGCTACACGCTACTTTCTCTCACTATTGCAATTGTTGGTTGTGTTGCATGTTGCTTTTTCCTGTTGTTATAGATTATGCTACTACAGGTTGTGTTGCTACAAGTTGCTGGTTATGCTACTACAATTTGTTGGTATAGCTCTTTGCCCTTGCTGTTAGTGCTACAATTGTTGGTATTATCTGATAGACTTACTGTTGTCGCTGCAATTACTGGTATTGCCTGTTGGACTTGCTGCTGGTGCTACAATTGTTGGTATTGCCTGTTGTAGATTATTGGATGTGTTGCTAGTGTTGTGGGATGTGCTGCTGGTATTGCAGATTGTTGTTGGTGTTGCAGGCTGTTGCTGGTGTTGTAGGCTGCTATTGGTTTTGTGGGCTGCTGCATCTGCTAGTATTATTGTTGTTGCAATCTGCTGGTATAGCTCCTTGCCCTTGCTGCAATAGGTTCCTTCTCCTTGTTGTAATTTGCTAGTTTCTTTACCACAATTGCAGGTTTCCTTGGGTTATTGCTGTAACTTTTTCTCCCTTTGGTTTGGTCGGCTACTGCCTTCTTCTTTATTTGGTGTGGCTACTACACACCTTCTTCTTTGGTTTGGTGTGGCTGTTGCATGCCCTCTCCTCTAGTTTGGTGTGGCTACTACAAGTCCCCTTTGTTGGTTTGATGTGGTTGTTGGCTGTTGTACCTTGTTCTCCCTTCGGTTAGGTTGCCTTCTTCTTCTTCCTTTGGTGTGGCTGCCAGTTGTTGTAACTCCTTTTTCAATTGGTGTGGCTACCTCCTTCTTTAGTGGTTGCTGTCACCTCTTCTTTGGCTAGTTGCTACACTTTCCTTGGTGGTTGCCTCTCTCTTTGTCGTTCACCTCTTCTTTGGTTGGCTTTTTCAAGTTTCTGCAACACATACACTTGTCTTGCAAGGTGTATGAGGTTATTTATAGAGCCTTGAGATTAGGGTTGCATACTCATCAACGGCCAATGTTGATTCCTAAAAGTTGCTCTATAATCAACAGCTAGATTTAATTCCTAAAATTTAAGGTCAATGGTCAACATTGACTTCCTAAAATTTAGGGTTAATGGTCAAGGGTCAACGGTCAGGCTTAACCCTTAAAATTTAGGGTCAATGATCAACATTGACTCATCTCCTTAAGGGTTGACCTGCTATTAACGGTTTTGCCCAACGACCTCTCTATATCTCAACAATATTAATAACATTAAATCAATACATACAACTATGTAAGATGCTATTGACAACAAATTCAACATTAGCCATTAAAGATGGGCTCAACAAAAAGCCTCCAGCAGTAGAAGAGAATGAGAGATTGTAAGGCAGAAGGAGGGTATAGCAGTAGCAAAAAGGAGAAAGTCTCCAATAATAGAAGAAAAGGAGAGAGTGTATGGCAAAAGGAGGTAGTAGCAGTAGTAAGAAGGAGAAAGCCTTAGAAGAGAAGGAGAGAGTGCAAGGCAAAAGGAGGTAACAGTGGTAGTAAGAAGGAGAAGGCCTCCAGCAACAGAAGAGAAAGAGAGAGTGTAAGGCAGAAGGAGGCAACAGTGGCAGTAAGAAGGAGAAAGCTTTCAGCAGTGGCAGAAAGAAGGAGAGACAGTAGCAGCGGTAGAAAAAAGGAGGCAGCAGTGGTAAAAAGAAAAGGAGAGAACCTGCAAAGGAGAGATCTATAAAGCTTGACAAGAGAAACTAGCAGTAAGAAGGAGAAGATCCGTTTTTTTGCAATAATAGCCTATGCACATTAAGTGATCTTTCTCAGAGAAGTTTTTGTCATAAACTTTTTATGTACTTCTTGAAAAAGGGTAGGAGACCCTTTGAGTGATCAGGAGATCATTGTAAGTGGTTAAGGAGCGATCATTCCACAGTGGTTAAGGAGTGATCTTTCCACAACATCAACTGTATCCCTTGATAACAAGAGTGGATTGTGTGATCTAGGAGTGATCCTATCATATCAAGGACGTAGCTCACACGTTGTGGGTGAACCACATAAAAAATTTTGTGTGTTCTTGGGTGCTTGTGTTTGCTTAATATTCATACGATTGTTTTAGCATAAAGAAGCAAGATAAAATTGGATCATCAACTTTAACAGGTCACAAAGGTTTAATTTAGGATAGATTTGTAAAAGGTAAGCATCTCACATTGATTCACCCCTCCCCTTTTCAGTGTAAGACTTAAAAAGGTCCTCATCAATTGGTATCAAAGCATGGTTCCTTTGTTGATCCATTCTACTTAGATATGAAAATTTTATTGCTACTGTGAATATTAATATCTACTACTGGTTAATATCATAGAGAGCATGAACAATGTTAACAGTAAGGACATTTCTACTTTTAATGGACAAAATTATCAATTATGGAAGAATAGAATGCTCTTATATCTGCTATCACTTAGTCTAAATATGTTCAAATTTGCTATTAGTGGCTTCATTCCTGTTACTGAAGGTGCTACTATGATGCTTATTGATAAAAAGAATTTAGAGTATGATGGAAAGGTTAGAAATGCCTTATATGCTTCCTTATTAGATAAAGAATTCATAAAAGTGATAAGATGCAACACAGCCAAACAAATTTGGGACAAATTAAAGAATATTTATGAAAGAGACAAGGTTGTGAAGGAAGCCAAGGTACAAATCTAGAGGACTAGATTTGAAGATATAAAGATCTTGAATGATGAATTGGTGGATGCCTTCTTTTCAAGAGTAAATGAAATTGTAAGCTCTATTAAAGGTTATAAAAAGGAGTAGAACCTTATCGAAAGCTTTTAATGCCAAAGTCTCCTCTATAGAAGATAGAGATTTGGATAGGTTGTTCTTGGATGATTTACATAGTACATTGGTGGCTTATAAAATGAGAATAGCCCTAATAAAAAAAGAAAAGAAGTCTAAGGTAGAGTAGGAGTTGGCCTTAAAGGTAATGAAGAAATTAAAGATTAAAGAACAAGAAGAGGAATTTGAAAGCATCTCTAAAGAAGAAGATGATGATATTAAATTTGATAAAGTCATGACATACATCACCAAAAATATGAGGAAAGGAAAAGGGATGTACAAGGGAAAATTACCCTTGAAGTGCTTTAGTTGTGGAGGAATTGGGCATTTTACCGTAGACTACCCAAAGAGAAAAGAAGTAGATAGTGATGATAATGATGATGAGCTAGTCCTAAGGAGGAGAACAAAGAAATCCAGTTATTCTAAAATTGGAAATTCAAGTGCCAAAAGGAAAAAGAAACTCTTTATATGCAAAAGAAGAAATTTCTTGAGCAAATTGGATGAAGAAGATTTTGAAGTAGAAGCTGATGATGATGCTGCAGAAAATGTACTGGTTGTACAGGTAAATGTTGAACAAGAATCCATAAGTGATATGAAATTAGCTAAAGAGGAAGAGAATGAGATGGTATAGCAACTTAAGAATGAATTGAGAGCTTGTTTGCACAAAAATAATAAGTTGGAAAAGGAGGTAAAACATCTCAAGAAGCTAAATAAAAATTCTGCTGTTGATAAATCTGATCTCCAGGCGAGAAAAAAATTTTAAAGCGAAAGAGAAGGAATACTTGAAAAGAATTGAGGAGTTGAATGTATTTGAGGTAAAGCAAGGCAAGATACATGAGATCTTAGAACTAAGGTGATTGCACAAGAGCAAGAAGTGCTAATTTTGCATGCCAAGCTCCACAAGGCTAAATTTGAATTGAAGATGTATGAAGAAAGCTTTATATAAAATGTGGAAGTGAAAGGAAAGTCCTTTTCAGCAAATGCTATCAAGGAGGATGTTACCAAAATGTTGGATAAGTGTCTAAGCAAATAAAGACCTCATTCCATGGGGAAGAAAGGACTTGACTATATTAAAAAGCCAAATTAAAGGGTATAAGAGAAGAAGAAAATTGTGTTTGTACCTAAAAGCAAACACAATGATGTTATGAAGAAGAGAAACCAACCCAAGCTAAAATGAGTTAGGAAATATATGATGAAAACTCTTATCTAAAGGAGACAGGATATCAAAGACGGAAAGAAGGTTGCCATAAGAAGTGCTAAAGATAAGAAATATGAACTTAATGAAAGAAGAAAATTCAGATTTGAAGGATTTTGCTAGAACTGTTGTAAGTATGGGCATAAGGCTAGTATGTGCTGAAGTAATGGGCCTATAATAAAGAGGAATGTGAGGTAAGAGTCTAGGGGGAGACTCTATCAGGAAAGGAGACAACCTAAAGTGAAAAAAAGCTAAATTCCACTAAGAAACAGATTTGATAAGTTGGAAGAAATCTGTGGAAGATATGAAAAGGCTGGATATACTACTAAGGAATTCTTGACATTACTACCCAGTAATGAATGCAAAGGAGAACACCTAGATATGCTCTTATGTTTGGCTGAAGAAGAAGAAAAGGAAGGGAAATGACTATGGTTGTAGAAGTAGCCTTAAAAGCTTCCAAGAAAGAAAAGCCATTAATCTTGGATAGTGGTTACTCTTCACACATAAGAAGAGACTCTAAGGTGTTGAAGGAAGTAGAAAAATATAATGGAGGGTCAATCACATTTGGCAATGTTGGTGCTTTGAAGATTAAAGGTGTTGGTGCTGTTGAAATTGGTGCAAAAAAGCTAAAATCAAAGGAAGTGCTTTATGTTGAAGGGATAAAACACAATCTAATTAGTGTTAGCAAACTTTATGATAATAGGCATAAAGTTACTTTTAGTAAAAGTAGCTGCATGATAAAGAGATTAAGTGATGGTGTTATTCTTACAAAGGGAGAAAGAACAAATGAAAACTTATACCAAGTTTCTAGTAGCAAAACACATGCTACATGAGCACCAAAGATAAGAATTTGTTGTGGTATAAGAGATTGGGACATCTTGGATAAAAGGGGCTAAACAAATTGTCCAAAAATGAAGTTGTGGAAGATGTACTTAAGTTGAGAAGAGCAAGAAATGCCATTTGCAACACTTGTCAAAAAAGGAAGATAGTGAATGCTACCCACAAAAATGTGGAGATTCAAACAAAGAAGACATTAGAACTCATTCATTTAGATATATTCACCAAACCTCTGTCAAGAAAGATGTTCTAGAAGTTAAGGTTGAATTTATGTGTTTAATCACCTCTTAAAGTGATGAGGACCGTTTTAGGTCCCACATTGAGAGAGAGGTGAATCAGTGTAAGATATGCATTTTTCACAAATCGATCCAGATTTAACCTCTGTGGATTGTTAGAGTTGATGATCCAATTTTTATTTTTCTCCTTTATGTGAGTATGACCATACGACTAAAAAAATTAATGCACAAGCACCTAAGGATACATGACAATTTTTACATGGTTCACCCACAATTTGTGAGCTACGTCCACGGTGTGATAAGATCCCTCCTAAATCACACAATTCACTCTTGCTATTAAGGGATACAATATTGTTGTGGAAGGATCACTCCTTTACCACTTGTGGAAGGACTACTCCTTAACCAATTACAATGATCTCTCGATCAAGGAGTTGATCTCCTGATCATTCCAAGGGTATCCCACCTTTTTTTTTTCAACAAATTTATCAAGAGTTTATGGTAAAACCTTTCTTGGAGAATGATCACTCAATGTGTACAGACTGCTAGAGCAAAATATGGATCTTTTCCTTCCTTTGCTACCAGTGTTGTCTCACCCACTACTAATGTTGCAAATGATGCTAATGCTGTCCTCTCGTGCTGTTGCTGCTATTCGTATGCACTACTACTACTGTTCATGAGTGGTGCTGTTGTTATTTGTGCGTGTTGCTAATGTTGTCCATATGTGCTGCAATTGTTGTTCACATGCGTTGTTCCTGCTATCCGAGTGTGCTACTGCTGTCTGCTTGTGCTGTTGCTGCTATTCACTCGCGCCATTGCTGCTATTTGCCCATACTGCCGTTGTTTGCTCACATCACTATTGCTATCCCCATGTATTGCAGCTATTTTTTCATGCTGCTGCTACTATCCCTATGTGCTACAATTGTCTTCTCGCATTGCTGCTGGTTTGCTAGTTGATTCCTGGACCTGCTGCTGCACGTTTTGATTTTTTGCTTGATTCCTGGGCATGCCTCTGCTGCTGGAAAGCCTCTTGAGGTGTTGCTGGTGCTAGTATACCCTTTTAGATGTGTAGGGATGTGCTGCTGTGAAGTTCCTGACTTCTCCCTAGGATTCACTAGTTTATGATACTGAGAGGGGGGGGTGAATCAGTATCACCATAATTCGCAATTTGTAGGAAAGTGAACAACTTCAACCTCTTCTTAAAAGCGAACTCTTTCTCAGACTTGACTAAGGTGGATCTATTGCTACCTACTAATCACAATAGTCCCCAAAGTCACCTTTCAGACACCTTGCCTAATAGACAATTTGGATGTTCTTGTTTAGGTTTTCGTTAGGTTATGGGTTGGCTGATACTTTAGCTGCATTCACAACTCAATTCAAAACACAGAACGTAAAGCAAATTAAGGACACAAGAGATTTACGTGGTTCCGTCAACGTGACGTACATCCACAGTGGTAGGGACTCTCCCTTACTGAGACTATCCACTATATTTGTGAATACAAGTTACAATGGATGTCTTTAATTCTCTGCTCCTTTCACTATTGCAATTATTAAGCAAGTACAATACAAAAAGTGTCACTTACTGTGTCTACCCTTCTTCTAACTTGTCTTGCTTTTGTTGAATTGAAAGGCTACTCCACTGCTACTTAGAAGTTCACCGCAATGCTCTTTAACCTCTCTTGAAGAATTCTGGAAATACGTTGAGTTCAATGCTTTGCTAAATTCCTTCTCTACGTTGTATAACATAATTCCTGCTTTCACCATCTTACGATCTCACCCGTCTCCTTGTCTCACGATCTCACTATCTCACGGCTCGCCTGTCCGTTTCTCTCTCTCTTGCTGTCCAGTAGGATATCTCTCTCTTCTCGTCGGACTTCTCTCTCTTACCGCCAGATTTCTCTCTCTTCACGGATTTCTCTTTTCGTTCACCCACTTGGCCAGATTTCCTCCCTTTTCTGCCGGTGGTCTGCTTTTCTTCGTCCTGCCATCCAGTCCCATCTAGCCATACCCAGTTTTCTCTCCTGTCAACCTGTTTCTTTGTTTTTCTGACCGTCGGTTTCTTTCTCTACCGTGTTGTCTCCTCACAGATCGCTGGTTTGCCGTTCCTCACGGGTTTCTCTCCTTTCACCGATCTGTTCCAATTTGGCCGTCGAGTTTCCCTTCTCCTTGTCGGGTTTCTTCTCCTTTCATCGTCAACTCGTTTTGCTCAATTTTTTCACTTTTTCAGTCGTCTTTCCCTCAATTGTTTCGGCCGTCTGCCCTAATCTCTTTATTGACCACTCTGTCTCCTTTTTCGGCTGTCCACCTTTGCCGCCGTTTTGCTCAATTTTCTGGTCGTCGATGGCTGCGGTTTCTCTCTCCTTCCCGTTGACGGCTGCTTAATTGTTTCGGCTGTCCACCTTTGTTCTTCGTTCAGCTCGGCCATCAACCGTCTTTCTCCTTCCCGTCGACGACTACCGTTTTCTCTCTCTTTTCCAAGTGTTTGATGATTTCTCTCTCTAGGTTTTGCCCTGCTGGATACACTGTTCAATTTTCGACAATACTGTTCAATTCTCGATGACACTGTTCACTATGGCTACTCTTTTCTTTTGCAGGTGGTGTTATTTTATGTAGGGTTTGGTGTTCTCTTTGGTTGGTTGGCTGTCTAGGTTTTGCTGAATGCTCAATATTGCCTACTCCCTGTTTTTTGTCTTCCAAGACCTTTATATATCTCTTCCATGAAACCCTAATAGGGCTTACGTGGCAGATTTACGTTCTTGCCCTTACGCGGCGGATTTACTTTCTTACCCCTCTATGCAGATTTACGTTCTTGCCCTTCCATGTGGATTTACCTTCTTACCCTTCTATATGGCTTTACTTTCTTGCACACTTAAACCTAGTTGACAACAATTACAACCCATACAAAGTTGTGGGAACAATAATTTCCCCCTTTGTAATTGTTGGCAACACTCATAACAAAAGCTACTATGCAGCAGTTTCAACTCCCCCTTTCTTAATATCTCCCCCTGCACTGTTGCTTCTCTCCCTCTTTGCCAACCAATTACAAACTTAAAAAACTCGCAAAGTGGAGATGGAGGATTCACCTAAACTTCAGGCTTGAGGAGGCATTTGCACAGATAGACTCAATCTATGCTTTTCAAATAGCTCTGTGGACAGAGATTTAGTTAGATCTTGTGCAACCTCTTCAATAGATTTAGGTTCAACTTGTGAGAGTAAAGCAGTAGCTCCCACAATTCTTTTTCTTGTTGTAACTCCTGCTGATGGGTCACCTATGATCTGATTTTCTTGATGACCACTGGTCCACGTTTTCTTTAGCTTTCTTTCTTGCACAGTCCTAGTTGCAAGAGGATCTCTTTCTTCATCAATCACATACAAGTTTCCAACTGTTCTCTTCCCGGCTACAACAGTATTGCCTTCTTTACTCTTTACTTGGCAATCTGTTTTTGTGAATATTACCTTATGGTCTTCATTGCATAGTTTGCTGACAGATGCTAGATTATATCTGAGTCCTTCAATATGCAGAACATCTTTCAGCTTTCCTTTTCCAATATTCACTGACCCCTAACCACTGATATTGAGTGAATCATCATTGCCAAACTTGACCCTGCCTTCTCTTGATTTGTTTAGCTTTGATAATTTACTCTTGTCTCCCGTCATGTGCGAAGTGCATCCATTATCAAGGATCCACTGCTTATCCTTGCAATCAGCCTTTAGTGCAATTTCAACTATATTAGCCACCTCCTTTTTTGCTCTATATTCCTTCTTTTGAACTGGCTGGAAGATAGCTTTCTCCTTTTTCTCAGCTTTGACTACACTGTTTGTTTTCACTGTGCCATTGAGTGCCTTCTCTTGCTCAGGGAGAAGTATCATGCATCTCTTGGCATTATGGCCATCCTGCCTGCACTTTTCACACTATTCCAAGTTTGCCAATATAGCAAACTTGTTCTCTGAAGCTACTGGTTTGGGCTTCCACTAACACTCCTTGTCAATGTGTCCCTGCCTTTTACTGTATGTGCAAGAACTCACGATAGGTGTTCTCCTTTGAATTTTGTATTGTCTCCCCCTGTATACACCATCGTATCTTCTCAAATTAGAGACATATACTGGCCTTCTCCACCAGCAATTACTCGCCTTATGACACCAAACTCCACAATACAGGCAATGACTTTGAAACTGCCTCTTCTTGGGTCTGATCACAGCTTGTCTTCTTCTGTTCATCACTTGCTATGTAGGCAAAGTAGCTGACATCTTTGCTTGTATGACTTTCATTTCAATCACCTTCTTCTCCTTCTTTTGCTCAGCCGTAGCCCTCTGCTGGCTAACTTTCTTTTCTTTCTGACACGTAATAGCTATGGGCTACTGCTCTTTAACCATATACAACATTTTTGGCCCCGACTTTGGTTTGATAACAGTCTTCTCTTCTTCAGTTATCTTCACTTGAGTCACAGCCTTCTCTTTCAACTTCTGTGGCAAAGTCTTATTCTTCTTTTCTCTTGCAGAGCTTGTTTCTCCTACCACTTCAAATTTTTGCAAGTTCTCCTCACTCTTTTTGAGTTGTTGCTGAAGTTTCAGCAACTTTATCTCTATTTCTTCAATTATTGAAGTCCTTGAGCCAAGTTCTATTGTAAGGTCTTCACATATTTTGATCTGTTCTTCAAATCTTCTCTTCAAGTGAATATGTTCAGCCCTTATTTCATCCTTTTGACTTTTAGCTTCCTCAAACTTTGCTTCAACTTGTTTTATGTGAGCCTCCAACCTTTTTATGGTTTTGCCCCTTCTGATTATCTCCTTTGAAGCTGCTTCCAATTCAGCTTCAAGATCTGGCTCTTCTTCATCAACCTCCTCTTCCTCTTCAGAGGTTGAGCTACCACCTTGTGTTGATGCCATAAAGACATGCTCATCTGATGAGTCTTCATCTTCCTCCTCATCAGCTTTTTTTGTTTAACTCACATAACTCTTGAATGAGCCTCTCTTCTTCTTCTGTGGGTTGACAATCTTCTTACTGGACTTCTTTGATTTGAATGATGATCTTCTCTATCTTGAATTCTGCTCATCATCACCATCCTCATCTTCATCATCAAGTTTCACTTTGCGCTGAGAAGCAAAGTGTTTATTCTGCCCATAACGATAACATCTCAAGGACAACTGTCCTTTTCCTGTCTTAGACCTTTTTTTGAATTTCCTTGTGAAGTATGCCAATACTTCACCTTCACTTTCTTCCTCCTCCTCATCATCATCATCATCACTGGATGATTCTTCCTCTTCTCTTATCTTCAAGTGTTTCATAACTTTGAAAGTTGCCTCCTTTGATACCTTCATTGTAGAGCTTTCAGTTGACTTTATCCTTATCTCATATGCAATGAGATTACACTGGAGATCATGCAGAGACATAGAATTGAGATCTCTACTCTCGTCTATGGCTGTTACCTTTGAGGCAAACCTCTCAGGTAGAATTCTCAGAATTTTCTTCACAATCGATGAGTCCTTCTTGTTCTTCCTATGACTTCTAAGGTTGTTTACAGCATCAATAACCCTGGTGAAGAACTCTTGGACTGTCTCATTTTTCTGTATTCTGAGAGATTCATATCTGTCCTTGAACACTTGAAGCTTAGCCTCCTTCATTCTACCATCACCTTCATATATTTTCTGCAATCTATCTCATATCTCCTTGGTAGATTTGCAGTCCATAACTTTAGCATACTCAGCATCTGTCAATGCTGAAATGATGACGTTTGAGGCCTTCCCATTTATCTCAAATTGCCTTAACTCCTTTGGGGTTGGGTCTTTACTTTCTTCCGGAGCCACAAAACCCTCCTGTACGCATTTCACCACGTTCATGCCCATGGTTGCAAAGACCACTTGCATTCTTGCTCTCCACATATGGTAGTTGGTTCCGTTGAAGATTAGAACCTTCTTGTTGTAAGTGGTGCTAGTGCTGGTACCGACTTCCATTTCTCAGTATGCCAAACAAGTCAAACTTCTATATCCCTTCAAACTAGTACAACAAGCTATTAAGCTTCAAACTGGTGAACCTATGCTCTGATACCAATTGAAGTTCCCGACTTCTCCATAGGATCTACTAGTTTGTGATACTGAGAGGGAGGTGAATCAGTATCACTACAATTCGTAATTTGTAGGAAAGTGAACAACTTCAACCTCTTCTAAAAAGCAAACTCTTTCTTTGACTCGACTAAGGTGGATCTATTGCTACCTACTAATCATAATAGTCCCCAAAGTCACCTTTCAGAGACCTTGCCTAATAGATAATTCGGATGTTCTTGTTTAGGTCTTCCTTAGGTTATGGGTTGGCTGATACTTTAGCTGCGTTCATAACTCAATTTAAAACACAGAACGTAAAGCAAATTAAGGACACAAGAGATTTACGTGGTTCCGTCAACGTGATGTACATCCACGGTGGTAGGGACTCTCCCTTACCAAGACAATCCACTATACTTGTGAATACAGGTTACAATGGATGTCTTTAATTCTCTGCTCCTTTCATTATTGCAATTACTAAGCAAGTACAATACAAAGAGTGTCACTTACTGTGTCTACCCTTCTTCTAGCTTGTCTTGCTTCTGTTAAATTGAAAGGCTGCTCCATTGCCACTTAGAAGTTCACCGCAACGCTCTCTAACCTCTCTTGAAGAATTCTGGAAAGACGTTGAGTTAAATGCTTCGCTGAATTCCTTCTTTATGTTGTATCACACAATTCCTGCTTTCACCGTCTTACGATCTCACCCATCTTCTTGTCTCACGATCTCACTGTCTCACGGCTCGCCTGTCCGTTTCTCTCTCTCTTGTTGTCCAGCCGGATTTCTCTCTCTTCTCATCGAATTTCTCTCTCTTACCGCCGGATTTCTCTCTATTTCCACTGGATTTCTCTCTCTTCACCGGATTTCTCTTTTCGTTCACCCATTTGGCTGGATTTCCTCCCTTTTCTACCGATGGTCTGCTTTTCTTCGTCCTGTCGTCCAGCCTCGTTTAGCCGTACCTGATTTTCTCTCTCATCGACCCGTTTCTCTGTTTTTCCGACCGTCAGTTTCTCTCTCTACCGTGTTGTCTCCTCGCAGATCGCTGGTGTGCCGTTCCTCACGAGTTTCTCTCCTTCCACCGGTCTGTTCCAATTTGGTCGTCGAATTTCCCTTCTCCTTGTCGGGTTTCTTCTCCTTCCGCCGTCAACTCGTTTTGCTCAATTTTTTCACTTTTTCGGTGGTCTTTCCCTCAATTGTTTCAGTCGTCTGCCCTATTCTCTTTGCCGACCACTCTGTCTCCTTTTTCGGTTGTCCACCTTTGCCACTGTTTTGCTCAATTTTTCGGTCGTCAATGGCTGTGGTTTCTCTCTCCTTCCCATCGACGGCTGCTTAATTATTTCGGCTGTCCACCTTTGTTCCTCATTCAGCCCGGCTGTTGATCGTCTCTTTCCTTCCCGTCGATGACTACCGTTTTCTCTCTCTTTTCCAAGTGTTTGACGGTTTCTCTCTCTAGGTTTTGCCCTGCTGGATACACTGTTCAATTTCTGACAACATTGTTCAATTTTCGACAATACTGTTCAATTCCCGACGACACTATTCACTATGGCTACTCTTTTCTTTTGCAGGTGGTGTTCTTCTGTGTAGGGTTTGGTGTTCTCTTTGGTTGGTTGGTTGTCTAGGTTTTGCTGAATGCTCAATATTGCCGACTCCCTGTTCTTTGTCTTCCAAGACCTTTATATATCTCTTGCATGAAACCCTAATATGGCTTATGTGGCGGATTTACGTTCTTGCCCTTACGCGGCAGATTTACTTTCTTGCCCCTCCATGCGGATTTACGTTCTTGCCCTTCCATATGGATTTACCTTCTTACCCTTCCATGTGACTTTACTTTTTTACACACTTAAACCTAGTTGACAACAATTACAACCCATACAAGGCTGTGGGAACAACATGCTGCTATTGGTATACACTCCTGGACCTGAAAGGACATGCTGCTGGTATTGGTATACCCTCTTGGACCTACTGCTTCTCTTTGGTGGCTATTGCACTCTCCTTGACCGGCTGCCTCTCCTTGGTGGCTACTGCACTCTCCTTGGCTGGCTGCCTTGCCTTTTTTCTTTCTCTCCTTGGCCAGCTACCTTGCCTTTGCCGTTCACTTAATTTTCTGCAGCCTCATTATTTTTTTTGTTTTTTGCAAGACACTTAGGGATATTTATTGAGCTTGGGATTAGGGCTACACGATCATCAATGGTCATCATTAATTCCCACATGTTGCCCTATAATTAACGGCCAAATTTGAGTTCTAAAATTTAGGGTCAATGGTCAACATTGACTTCCTAAAATTTAGAGTCAATGGTCAATGGTCAACAGTTAATCTTGACCCCTAAAATTTAAGGTCACTGTCAACATTGACTTCTTAACGTTAGGGTTAACCTATCATCACCAATTTCTTCCAGTGACCTCACTATATTTCAATGGCATTCATAACATCAAATCAACACATATAATCATGTGAGATGTTGACAACAAATCCAACATTTAGCCATCAAAGATGGGCTCAACAATCTCCCCTTTTGGATCTATTGGCAACACATTAAATCCAACCATGCACAATATCCCTTGCACAAAGTCATTTGGCTTCCCCTAAAACATGCATCACTTGCTACTTCCCCTGTTTACTTCTCCCCCTTGATAAGTTCTCCCCATTTATCCATCAAGCTACTCCCCATTTTTTTTTAGTATTACACTTTGTTTGGATTTATGCAAAATATCTCCCCCTTTGACAACAAATGCAAAGAATAATAGTAGAGGGAAAGGGAGAGGGGTTAGAAAATACCTAAACCTTTAGAGATTGGCTAACACATAAGGTCAGCCTTAGCTTTTGGAACATCTCTCTTAATAGAGGTTTAGTGAATATATCTGCCGCTTGCTTCGCGATCAGTACATACTCCAGCTTTACTTCATTTTTCTCCACCTTCTTTTTAATGAAGTGGTACTTAATTTCAATATGTTTAGTTCTTGAATGTTAGATAAGATTCTTTGACAAATTGATGGCACTTTGGTTGTCACAACTAATCAGCAATGGTAACTGTAAATCCACCTTCATATCTTCAAGCTGTTGTTTCATCCATAGTAATTGAGTACAAGCCTGAGTGGCAGCCACATATTTAGCCTTTACAATACTTAGAGTTATTGAATTTTGCTTCTTGCTAGGCCATGAAACACATTTACTACCCAAATAAAATGCATTACCAGATGTTGACCTTTTATCATCACAATTTCCAACCCAATCTACATTTATATACCCATACAGATTAAGTTGTCCACTCCTATCTTAAAGCAGTCCATAATTTGTTGTACCCTTCACATACCTTAAAATTCTTTTAGTTGCCATGAGATGAGACTCCTTGGGGTCACTTTGAAATCTAGCATAAAGAGTTACAGCAAAAACAATATCAGGCCTTGATGTTATCAAATACAGTAAGCTTCCAATCAACTTCTTGTATTCCTTCTGATCAACTATGAAGTTTCCGACTTCTCCTTAGGATCTACTAGTTTGTGATACTGAGAGGGGGGTGAATTAGTATCACCACAATTCACGATTCGTAGGTAAGTGAACAACTTCAACCTCTTCTTAAAAGCGAACTCTTTCTCAGACTTGACTAAGGTAGATCTATTACTACCTATTAATCACAATAGTCCCTAAAGTCACCTTTCAGATACCTTGCCTAATAGACAATTCGGATGTTCTTGTTTAGGTCTTCATTAGGTTATGGGTTGGCTGATACTTTAGCTGCGTTCACAACTCAATTCAAAACACAGAACGTAAAGAAAATTAAGGACACATGAGATTTATGTGGTTTCGTCAACGTGACGTACATCCACGGTGGTAGGGACTCTCCCTTATCGAGACTTTGCATTATACTTAAGAATTCCAGTTACAATGGATGTCTTAATCCTCTGCTCCTTTTACTATTGCAATTACTAAGCAAGTACAATGCAAAGAGTCTCACTTACTGTGTCTACCCTTATTCTAGCTTGTCTTGCCTCTGTTGAATTGAAAGGCTAATCCACTGCCGCTTAGTAGTTCACCGCAACGCTCTTTAACCTCTCTTGAAGAAATCTGGAAATACGTTGAGTTCTTTGAATGCTTCGCCGAATTCCTTCTCTAGGTTGTCTCACAAAGCTCCTGCTTTCACCATCTCACGATCTCACCTGTCTCTTTGTCTCATGCCATCGCACGTTCTGGTCTCATGCCGACTCACGTTTTGGCCTCACGCCATCGCATGTGCTGGTTTCACGCTGACTCACATTCTGGCCTCACCCTAACGCACGTTCTGGTCTCACGCCGTCCACCCCGATTTTGGCCATATCGGGGTTTTCTCTCCTTCCCCTGTTTGGCCGTTGGGTTTCTCCCTCCTTTCGTTGGTGGTGTGTTTTGCCGTGCTCACTTGGTTGGCTGAATAGGGTTTTGCCGTTCACACCCTTTTTCGTGTAGGTTCTTTGGTCGTTTCTCCTTTCCTTTGCCAACCCCCTATTTTGGGCCGTTTTCTGTTTTCTCTCTTTCTACCATCCAGTCGTTCACTCTTTTTTTGTCATTCACCTATGTTCTGCCATCTAGCCGTCTCTGATTTTGGCCGTTTTTTCTTTTTCTCTCCTTCCCGTTGACTCCGATTTGGCTGTTCTTGTGTTTCTACCGGTTGTCTATTTTCTCTTTCTTCCAACGGCT
>CM038609.1:4190708-4288062 GCA_021533255.1 Ceriops tagal | reverse complement strand
TCTCAATTTTTCTCTCTTTCTCTCATGTTCTGCCGATAGTTTCTCTCTCTAGATTTTGGCAGTCTTCCCTATTTTTTCATATCGTTCTGCCATCCCCCTCTTTTTTGACCGTTCTTGTGTTTCCACCAGTTGTCTATTGTTGCTGTTCTGCTCTCTCAGTGGTGTATTTGCCATTTTTCTCACTTTTTGGCCGTCTCCTCTTTCTCTTTCTCTCGACGGTGATTTCTTTGTTGCCGTCGGTGTATATATTTTGTCCACCACAATTGTCTTCCAATTTAGGGCTTACTTGCAGCGAATTTACTGTCTTGCCCCTCCATGTGGCTTTTACCTTCTTGCCTTTCCATGTGGCTTTACTTTTTTGCACACTTAAACCTAGTTGACAACAATTACAACCTATACAAGGCTGTGGGAATAACAATCTCCCCCTTTGTAATTGTTGGCAACACTCATAAAAAAAGCTACTATGTAGTAGTTTCAACTCCCCCTAAATATGCACTCCCCCTTTCTTAACAGCTCCCCCTGCACTATTGTTTCTCTCCCCCTTTGCCAACCAATTACAAATATGAAAAACTCGCAAAGTAGAGATGGAGGATTCACCTGAACTTTAGGCTTGAGGAGGCATTTTGCACAGATAGACTCAATTTGTGCTTTTCAAATAGCTCTGTGGACAGAGGTTTAGTTAGATCTTGTGTAACCTCTTCAACAGATTTAGGTTCAACTTGTGAGAGTAAAGCAATAGTTCCCACAATTCTTCTTCTTGTTGTAACTCCTGCTGATGGGTCACCTATGATTTGATTTTCTTGATGAGCACTGGTCCACGTTTTCTTTGGCTTTCTTTCTTGCACAGTCTTAGTTGCAAGAGGATCTCTTTCTTCATCTTCAGACTTACTGTTCTCTGAGTTTAAACTTACTTCTTATTCTTTTTCTTCATGTTGGTCTGATTCTTTATCTACATTGAAGTCATCTTCTTCATTGTTCCCAGCTTCTCCATTCTGCATTGTTTTCCAGTTCTCATCTATTCTTACATCACTGGAAGTGATCACTTTTCCTAACTTATGTAGGAAAACTCTGTAACCTTTTGTCTTTGCTGAGTATCCCATAAAGATGCCTTCATCAGACCTAGCATTGAATTTTCCCAAGTTTTGCTCCTTGTTCTTCACAAAACATGGGCTGCTAAAGACTCTGAGATACTTGGCTGTTGTCTTCTTCCCACTCCATAGCTCATATGGAGTCTTATCAGTATTGGGCCTTAGTAAGACTCTATTTAGTAAGTGCACTGCTGTAAATGTTGCTTCTGTCCAAAATCTTGTGTGAAGCTTGGATTCCAGCAGTAGAGTTCTTGCCATTTCAACCACATCTCTATTTTTCCTCTCTACCACCCCATACTTTTGAAGTGTTCTTACTGCTGCCATTTGGTGACGAATCCCATGCTTCTCAAGGTAATCTTCAAAAGCTTTATTTGTAAATTCAGTGCCTTGATCTGACCTCAATACTTTGATCTTCCTTCCATTCTCATTTTCAGCCAATCTTCTGTATCTCTTGAAGCAATTCAAAACTTTTGACTTGTGTTTGAGGTGCATGAGGCAGGTCCTTCTTGAATAATCATCAACAAACAAAATGAAGTACCTTTCACCTTTCAATCCTTTTGTCCTCATTGGTCCATACAATTCAGTATGCACAATGTCAAGCATTGCTTCAGAACTGAACTCTTTGGTCTTATATTGCTTTCTGACATATTTTCCTTTAGAGCATGCTGAGCAAACATACTCTCTCTCTCTCTCCTGAGGTCGGGAATGTCTCTGATTGCATGAGTAGTGGTCAGCTTCCTCATGTTCTTTTGTGTTAAGTGTCCCAGCCTCCTATGCCAGAGTTGACTTTCTTCTTCTTTTGTAAGTAAACAGCTGTTTGTCTTGTCCTCATCAATCACATATAAATTTCCAGTTGTTCTCTTCCCGACTGCAATAGTATTGCCTTCTTTACTCTTTACTTGGAAACTTGTTTTTGTGAATATCACTTTGTGGTCTTCGTTACATAGCTGGCTGACAGATGCTAGATTATATCTGAGTACTTCAACATGCAGAACATCTTTCATCTTTCCTTTTCCAATATTTACTGACCCCTGATCACTGATGTTGAGTGAATCATCATTACCAAACTTGACTCTGCCTTCTCTTGACTTGTTTAGCTTTGATAATTTACTCTTATCTCTTATCATATGTGAAGTGCATCCACTGTCAAGGATCCACTGCTTATCCTTGTAGTCAGCTTTTAATGCAATTTCAGTTATATTAGCCACCTCCCTTTTAGCTTTATATTCCTTCTTTTGAACTGGCTGGAAGATAGCTTTCTTCTTTTTCTCAGCTTTGATTGCACCGCTTGTTTTCACTGTGTCATTGAGTGCCTTCTCTTGCTCAGGGAGAAGTGTTATGCATGTCTTGGCATTATGGCCATCCTGCCCGCACCTTTCACATTGTTCCAAGTCTACCAATATAGCAAACTTGTTCTTTGAAGCTACTAGTTTGGGCTTCCACTAACAATCCTCGTTAGTGTGTCCTTGCCTTTTACAGTATGTGTAAGAACTCACAACAGGTGTTCTCCTCTGAGTTTTGTATTGTCTCCCCCTATATGCAGCGTCGTATCTTCTCAAGTTGGAGACATTTACTGGCCTTCTCTACTAGCAGTTACTTGCCTTATGACCCCAAACTCCACAATAAAGGCAATGACCTTGAAACTACCTCTTCTTGGGTCTGATCACAGCTTGTCTTCTTCTGTTCATCACTTGTTGTGTAAGCAAAGTAGTTGGCTTCTTTACTTATGTGACTTTCATTTCAGTCACTTTCTTCTCTTTCTTCTGTTCAGTCGTAGCCCTTTGCTGGCTGACTTTCTTTTCTTCCTTCTTGTTTGCCACCCTAAGTTGCTTCTTTAGATCTTCTTTATTCTCAGCTATCTTCTTCTGAGACACAACCTTCTCTTTCAACTTCTGTGGCACATTCTTATTTTCTTTAGCCAATGTAGCCTCAGATTGCTGCATTTTCTCTACATTCTTCTCTCATTTTGCAAAACTTGTTTCTCCTATCATTTCAAGCTTCTACAAGTTCTCTTTGCTACTTTTGAGTTGTTGCTGAAGTCTCAGCAACTCTTTGTCCATTTCTTCAATTTTTGAAGCCCTTGAGCCAAGCTCTACTGTAAGGTCTTTACATATTTTGATCTGTTCCTCAAATCTTTTCTTCAAGTCAATATGCTCAGCCTTTATTTCATCCTTTTGACTTTCAGCTTCCTCAGACTTTTCCTCAACTTCTTTTATATGGGCCTCTAACCTTCCTATGGTTATGCCCCTTCTGATTATCTCCTTTGAAGCTGCTTCCAACTCAGCTTCAAATTTGGTTCTTCTTCATCAACTCTTCTTTCTCTTCAGAGATTGAACTACCACCTTGAGCTGATGCCATAAAGGCATGCTCATCTGATGAGTCTTCATCGTCCTCCTCGTCAGCTTCTTTTGTTTGACTCACATAACTCTTGAATAAGCCTCTCTTCTTCTTCTGTGGGTTGACAATCTTCTTACTGGACTTCTTTGATTTGAATGATGATCTTCTCTATCTTGAATTCTGCTCATCATCACCATCCTCATCTTCATCATCAAGTTTCACTTTGCACTGAGAAGCAAAGTGTTCAGTTTGCCCATAACAATAACATCTCAAGGACAACTGTCCTTTTCCCTTCTTAGACCCCCCTTTGAGTTTCCTTGTGAAGTAAGCCAATACTTCACCTTCACTTTCTTCCTCATCATCATCATCATCATCACTGGATGATTCTTCCTCTTCTCTTATCTTCAAGTGTTTCATAGCTTTGAAAGCTACCTCCTTTGATACCTTTGACGTTAAGGAGCTCTCAGTTGACTTTATTCTCATCTCATATGCAATGAGATTGCACTGGAGATCATATAGAGACATAGAATTGAGATCTCTACTCTCCTCTATGGCTGCTACTTTTAAGGCAAACCTCTCAGGCAGAATTCTTAGAATTTTCTTCACAATCGATGAGTCCTTTTTATTCTTTCTATGACTTCTAAGGTCGTTTACAGCATTAATAACCTGGTGAAGAACTCTTGAACTGTTTCATTCTTCTGCATTCTAAGAGATTCATATCTCTCCTTGAACACTTGAAGCTTAGCCTCCATCATTCTGCCATCACTTTCATAGACTTTCTGCAATCTGTCCCATATCTCTTTGGCAGATTTGCAGTCCATAACTTTAGCATACTCAGCATTTGTCAATGTTGAAATGATGACATTTGAGGCCTTCCCATTTATCTTAAATTGCCTTAACTCCTCTGGGGTCGGGTCTTTACCTTCTTCTGGAGCCACAAAACTCTCCTGTACGCATTTCACCACGTTCATGCCCATGGTTGCAAATTCCACTTGCATTCTTGCTCAACACATATGATAGTTGGTTCCGTTGAAGATTGGAACCTTCCTACTATAAGTAGTGCTGGTGCTGGTACTGGCTTCCATTTCTCAGTTTGCAGAACAAGTCAAATTTCTAGATCTCTTCAAACTAGTACACCAACCTGTTAAGCTTCAAACTGGTGAACCTGTGCTCTGATACCAATTGAAGTTCCCGACTTCTCCCTAGGATCTACTAGTTTGTGATACTAAGAGGGGGGGTGAATCAGTATCACCACAATTCGCCATTCGCAAGTGAGTGAACAACTTCCACCTCTTCTTAAAAGCGAACTCTTTCTCAGACTCGACTAAGGTAGATCTATTGCTACCTACTAATCACAATAGTCCCTAAAGTCACCTTTCAGACACCTTGTCTAATAGACAATTCAGATGTTCTTGTTTAGGTCTTCATTAGGTTATAGGTTGGTTGATACTTTAGCTGCGTTCACAACTCAATTCAAAACACAGAACGTAAAGCAAATTAAGGACACACGAGATTTATATGGTTCCGTCAACGTGATGTACATCCACGGTGGTAGGGACTCTCCCTTATCGAGACTATCCACTATACTTGAGAATTCTAATTACAATGGATGTCTTAATCCTCTGCTCCTTTCATTATCGCAATTACTAAGCAAGTACAATACAAAGAGTGTCACTTACTGTGTCCACCCTTCTTCTAGCTTGTCTTGCCTCTGTTGAATTGAAAGGCTGCTCCACTGCTGCTTAAAAGTTCACCGCAACGCTTTCTGACCTCTCTTGAAGAAATATGGAAATACGTTGAGTTCTTTGAATGCTTCGCCAAATTCCTTTTCTAGGTTGTCTCATATAGCTCCTGCTTTCACCATCTCACGGTCTTACCTGTCTCATTGTTTCACGCCATCGCACGTTCTGGTCTCATGCTGACTCACGTTCTGGTCTCACGCTGACGCACGTTTTGGTCTCACGCTGTCGCACGTTTTGGTCTCACGCTGACTCACGTTTTGGTCTCACGCTGATGCATGTTTTGGTCTCACGCTGTTGCACGTTTTGGTCTCACGTCGTCCACCCCGATTTTGGCTGTATCGGGTTTTTCTCTCCTTCCCCTGTTTGGCCGTTGAGTTTCTCTCTCCTTCTGCCAGTGGTGTGTTTTGCCGTGCTCACTTGGTTGGCTAAATAGGGTTCTGTCATTCACACCTTTTTTCGTGTAGGTTGTTTGGCCGTGTCTCCTTTCCTTTGCCGACCCCCTGTTTTTGGCCGTCTTTCGTTTTCTCTCTTTCTACCATCCAGCCGTCCACTCTTCTTTGGTCGTTCACCTCTGTTCTGCCGTCCACCCGTCTCTGATTTTGGTCGTGTTTCCTTTCTCTCCTTCCCGTTGACTCCAATTTGGTCGTGTTTTCTTTTTCTCGCCTTCCCGTCGACTCCGATTTGGCCGTTCTTGTGTTTCCGCCAGTTTTCTATTTTCTCTCTCTTCCAACAGCTGTCTCAATTTTTCTTTCTCTCATGTTTTGCCAGCTGTTTCTCTCTCTAGGTTTTGGCCATCTTCCCTATTTTTCTGTATCGTTTTGCCATCCCCCTCTTTTTTAACCGTTCTTGTGTTCTCGCCAGTTGTCTATTGTCGTTGTTGTGCTCTCCCGATGGTGTATTTGCTGTTTTTCTCACTTTTTGGCCGTTTCCTCTTTCTCTCTCTCTCTCAACGGTGATTTCTTTGTTGCCGTTGGTGTATATATTTTGTCCACCATAATTGTCTTCCAATTTAGGGCTTGTTTGCGGCGAATTTACTGTTTTGCCCTTACATATGGCTTTTACGTTCTTGCCCCTTCATGTAGCTTTTACCTTCTTGCCCTTCCATGTGGCTTTACTTTCTTGCACATTTAAACCTAGTTGACAACAATTACAACCCATACAAGGCTGTGCGAACAACAAACTATGTTGCCTTATTTATCCTTGCTTAACTTTGTTCCAACCGTGATAGGAGTGCTTACTATTTTAGAATTCTCTATCCAAAACCTTTTTAACAGCTTACAAGTATACTTTTCTTGGGAGAGAAAAATTCTAACGCCACTTTGTAATACTTGTAATCTTAAGAAGAGTTTCATTTCACCAAGTATGGACATCTTAAACTTCATCTGCTCGGCAAAGGCAGTGCATAGGGCTTCCTTTTTTGCAGCAAAGATTATGTCATCAATGTAAACCACAACAATTAACTGGCCCTGTTGTCTTTTTTATATACAGGTTGCTATCCACATTCCCTTTTCTGAACTTCATGTTCTTAAAACATGTATCCAACTTGGAATACCATGCTTTTGAAGCTTGCTTCAAGCCATATAAAGCCTTGTTCAATTTGTATACACTTGAACCATCATGATCAAGTATAAAACCATTAGGTTGTTCGATAAATACCTCATTTTCAAGTTCTCCATTCAGAAATGCAGACTTTACATCCATTTGATAGACTTTGTAGTTCCTCTGAGCAATAATGGCCATAAATATTCTGATTGCTTCAAGTCTAGCCACTAGAGCAAAGGTCTCTTTAAAGTCAACACCTTTTACTTGTGAGTAGCCTTTATAGATAAGTCTTGCCTTGTTTCTTACCACCTTACCCTTTTCATTAAGCTTATTTCTGAACATCCACTTGGTTCTAATGATGTTTTTCCCTTTAGGTCTAGGTACTAAACACCAAGTGTTATTGTTTTCAATTTGGTCAAGCTCCTCATTCATAACATACACCTATTCCTTGTGTTTTAATGCTTCTTCCACGAACTTGGGTTCAACTTCAGAAATCAGTGAGGTTTGTTCACCACCTCTTAGTCTTCTTCTAGTCTGCACAAAGTCCTCTTTTCTGCCAATAATGTTTTTTGCCTCAACTTCAACTTTAACTCTTTTATAAGTTTGGAAATGCCTTGATTCTTCTTCTTCATCACTTATAACTTGAGAATCAACATCTTCTACATGCTGAATGGCCTTGGATTCATCATTGTCAGACTCTCTTCGATTGTCATACATGGCATCTTCAGCTTCCACATGTTGTGATTGCATTGCAGCACCATCTTTAATCACTTTAACATCAAAGCTATTCACCATTTTTAGCAACCTTTTATTGTAGCATCTGAAGCCTTTTCCATTTGGTACATAGCCCAAGAATATTCCTTCATTAGCCTTCTTATCAAATTTTCTGAGATTCTTACCTTTGACTTTCATGCTTCACTCCATGCTTCTCCAAATAATCTTTAAATTCACCACATATGTATTCTATCCCATTATCTGTCTTAAGCCTTTTAATTTTTCCCCATAACTAGTTTTTAGCCAGCCTCCTGTAGCTCTTGAAATTATTGAGAGCCTCTGAACTATATTTCAAGAACATAATGCATGTCATTCTTGTAAAATCATCAATGAAAGAGATGAAATACCTACACCCTTAGTTGATCTTTATCTTATAGGCCCACAAATGTCTGAGTGGATGAGCTCCAATGGCTTTTTTATTTGGATCTCCACATTTTTGTGAGGAGCACTCATCATCTTCTCTTTTTGACACGTGTTGCAAATTACATTTCTCTCTCTTTTTAGCTTAGGTATATCTCTCACAGCTTCATTTTTGGATAGCTTGTTCAGCCCCTTTTGTTCGAGATGTCCTAATCTTTTATGCCATAATAAGTTCTCATATTTGTGCTCATATAGCATATGTTTATACTTCTAGAAACTTGGTACAAGTTTCCATGTGTTTTTTCACCTTTAGTAAGAATAACACCATCTTTTAGTCTCTTTACTGTGCAGCCACTCTTGTTGAAAATAACTTCATATCCATCATCGCAAAGCTGACTAACACTGATGAGATTGTGTTTAGCCCTTCAACATAAAGCACTTTCTTCAATTTCAGTTTTTCTGCACTTATTTTAGCAGCATTAATACCTTAAATCTTTAAGGCACCATCATTGCCAAATTTGGTTGACCCTCCGTCATATTGGCTACTCCCTTCAACATCTTGGAGTCTCTTGTCATGAGTGAAGAGCAGCCACTATCTAGGATCCATGGCTTTTCTTTCTTGGAAGCTTTTAAGGCTACTTCCACAACCATAGACGTTTCTATTCCTCTTTTTCTTCTTTGGCTAAATATGAGAGTATGTGTAGGTGTTCTCCATTGCATTTCTTGACCAGGCAACAATGGTTGGCTTGTTCTCTTTTGCATTCTTTGACTAGGCAGCAATGTCAAGTAGTCCTTAATAGAGTGTCCAACCCTTTCACATTTTCCACAAAACTCTCCTAGTAAATCAAACCTGTTTCTCAGTGGAATATGACTTCTTTCCACCTAAGACTGTCTCTTATCTTGATAGAATCTTCCCTTAGACTCTTACCTCATGCTTTTCTTCATTATAGGCCAAGTATTCCAATATGCATTAGCCTTGTGCCCATATTTGCCATAGCTCTAGCAAAAACCTTCAAACTTAGATTTACTTATTTTACCAAGTTTATGTCTTCTTTCTTTAGCAATTGATGTGATAACTTTCTCTCTATCTTTGACAACCTGTCTCCTTTGGATAGAGTTTCCACCATGTCTTTCCCAACCCATTTTAACTTGGGTTGGTCGCTCATGTCCATCACGTCATTGTGCTTACTTTTGGGCACAAACACAATTTTTTCTCTTTTTCTACCTTCTCACTCAGCTTTTCAATATAGCTAAGTCCTTTCTTCCCCATGGAATGAGGTCTTTGATTACTTAGACACTCATCCAACTTTCTGGTGAAATCCTCCTTAATGGCATTTGCTGATGATGACTCTCCTTTCACTTTCATGATTTACATAAAGCTTTCTTTATGCTTCTTTAGCTCGGACTCAGCCGTGTGAAGCTTAGCTTGCAAAGTCAGCATCTCTTGCTCTTGTTTAATCACCTTAGCACCAAGGTCTTCATGTATCTTGCCTTGCTTTGCCTCAAGTATGCTCAACTCCTTAATTCTCTTCAAGTACTCCTCTTTTTCTTCAAACTCCTTTATCTTCAACTAGAGATCAAATTCAACAACAGTAGAATTTTCATACAACTTTTTGAGATGATTTACCTCTTTTTCCAACTTGCTGTTTGTTGTTCCCACAGCCTTGTATGGGTTGTAATTGTTGTCAACTAGGTTTAAGTGTGCAAGAAAGTAAAGCCATATGGAAGGGCAAGAAAGTAAAGCCACATGGAAGGGCAAGAAGGTAAATCCATATAGAAGGGCAAGAACGTAAACCCGCTGCATAAGCCCTAGAGGGGTAAGAATGTAAATCCGCCACGTAAGCCCTATTAGGGTTTCATGGAAGATAGTATATAAAGACCTTGGAAGACAAAATTAGGGTAAGGCTAACACAATTGAATACACGTCCAAACACCAAACCCTACATAGAAGAACACCACCTGCAAAAGAAAAGAGAACTGTTGGCAAAAATATAGAAAAGAAATATACACCAACGACAACAAAGAAATCATTGTTGAGAGAGAGAGAAAGAGGAGACGACTGAAAGGTGAGCAAAATGGAAAATATTATTCGGCCAACCAAGTGAGCCGGCGGCAGAATAGGGGAAGGAGAGAAAATCTGACGTGTCCAAAGAGAAGAGATGTCCAAGCAAGGAGACAACACTGGCAGAATCGAGAGAGAGAGACGGAGGAAGAGAGAGACACCACCGGAAGAGCAAACAACTGATCTACGACAGTGTGAGACAAACGAATGACACGGTAAGGAGAGAACCGTGAAACGGACGAAGAGAGAGACACCACCAGAAGAGCTGACAACAGATGTGCGATAGAGTGAGACAAACGGACGACACGACAAAGGAGAGAAAACCAAAGACGGAAAAAGAAAGAGTCGATGCCAGAACAGAGGGGTGGACAACCGATGAACAGTGACCGGTAGAAAAGGGAGAAAATCTAATATGGACAAAGGAGGTGTGGAATGGACAAGGACACATGAGATTTACGTGGTTCTGTCAACATGACTACATCCACGGTGGTAGGGACTCTCCCTTACTGAGACTATCCACTATACATGAGAATTCTAGTTACAATGGATGTCTTAATCCTCTGCTTCTTTCACTATTGCAATTACTAAGCAAGTACAATGCAAAGAGTGTCACTTACTGTGTCTACCCTTCTTCTAGCTTGTCTTGCCTCTGTTGAATTGAAAGGTTACTTCACTGCCACTTAGAAGTTCACCACAACGCTCTCTATCCACCAACAATCCTCATTAGTATGTCCTTGCCTTTTACAGTATGTGCAAGAACTCACGACAGGTGTTCTCCTCTGAGTTTTGTATTGTCTCCCCTTGTATGCATCTTCGTATCTTCTCAAGTTGGAGACATATACTGGCCTTCTCCACCAGTAGTTACTCGCCTTATGACCCCAAATTCCATAATAAAGACAGTGACCTTGAAACTGCCTCTTCTTGGGTCTACTCAAAGCTTGTTTTCTTCTGTTCATTACTTGCTGCGTAGGCAAAGTTGTTGGCTTCTTTGCTTGTGCGGCTTTCATTTTAGCCACCTTCTTCTCCTTCTTCTGTTCAGCCATTACCCTTGACTAGCTGAGTTTCTTTTCTTCCTGAGACGTAGTAGTTATGGGTTGCTACTCTTTAACCACATACATCCTTTTTGGCCCTGGCTTTGGTTTGATAACTGTCTTCTCTTCTTCAGTTATCTTCACCTGAGTCACAGCCTTCTCTTTCAACTTCTGTGGCAAAGTCTCATTCTTCTTTTCTCTTATAGAGCTTGTTTCTCCTACCACTTTAAACTTCTGCAAGTTCTCCTCACTCTTTTTGAGTTGTTGTTGGAGTCTCAGTAACTTTATCTACATTTCTTCAATTGTTGGAGTCCTTGAGCCAAGCTCTATAGTAAGGTCTTCACATATTTTGATCTGTTCTTCAAATCTTCTCTTCAAGTCAATATGTTCAGCCCTTATTTCCTCCTTTTGACTTTTAGCTTCCTTAGACTTTGCTTCAACTTGTTTTATATGAGCCTCCAACCTTCTTATGGTTCTGCCCTTTCTGATTATCTCCTTTGAAGCTGCTTCCAGCTCAACTTCAAGATCTGGCTCTTTTGCATCAACCTTCGCTTCCTATTCAGAGGTTGAACTACCACCTTGAGCTGATGCCATAAAGGCATGCTCATCTAATGAGTCTTCATCTTCCTCCTCATCAGCTTCTTTTGTCTGACTCACATAACTCTTGAATGAGGCTCTCTTCTTCTTCTATGGGTTGGCAGTCTTCTTGTTGGACTTCTTTGATTTGAACAATGGTCTTCTCCATTTTGAATTCTACTCATCATCACCATCCTCATCTTCATCATCAAGTTTCACTTTGCACTGAGAAGCAAAGTGTCCAGTCTGCCCACAGCGATAACATCTTAAGGACAACTGTCATTTTCCCTTCTTAGACCCCTTTTTGAATTTCCTTGTGAAGTAAGCCAATACTTCACCTTCACTTTCATCCTTATCATCATCATCATCATCCTCACTGGATGATTCTTCCTCTTCTTTTATCTTCAAGTGCTTCATAGCTTTGAAAGTTGCCTCCTTTGATACCTTCGTTGTTGCAAAGCTTTCAGCTGACTTTATCCTCATCTCATATGCAATGAGATTGCACTAGAGATCATGCACAGACATAGAATTGAGATCTCTACTTTCTTTTATGGCTGCTACCTTTGAGGCAAACCCCTTAGGCAGAATTCTCAGAATTTTCTTCACAATTGATAAGTCTTGAATGAGGCTCTCTTCTTCTTCTATGGGTTGGCAGTCTTCTTGTTGGACTTCTTTGATTTGAACAATGGTCTTCTCCATTTTGAATTCTACTCATCATCACCATCCTCATCTTCATCATCAAGTTTCACTTTGCATTGAGAAGCAAAGTGTCCAGTCTTCCCACAACGATAACATCTCAAGGACAACTATCCTTTTCCCTTCTTAGACCTCTTTTTGAATTTCCTAGTAAAGTAAGCCAACACTTCACCTTCACTTTCTTCCTCATCACCATCATCATCCTCACTGGATGATTCTTCCTCTTTTTTTATCTTCAAGTGTCTTATAACTTTGAAAGCTGCCTTTTTTGATACCTTCATTGTTATAGAGCTTTCAGCTAACTTTATCCTCATCTTATATGCAATAAGATTACACTGGAGATCATGCACAGACATAGAATTGAGATCTCTACTTTCTTCTATGGCTGCTACCTTTGAGGCAAACCTCTCAGGCAGAATTCTCAGAATTTTCTTCACAATCGATAAGTCCTTGTTCTTCCCATGACTTTTCAGGTCGTTTACAGCATCAATAACCCTAGTGAAGAATTCTTGAACTGTCTCATTTTTCTGCATTATGAGAGATTCATATCTCTCCTTAAACACTTGAAGCTTAGCCTCTTTCATTCTACCATCATCTATATAGACTTTCTGCAATCTGTCCTATATCTCCTTGGCAGATTTGCAATCCATAACTTTAGCATACTCAGCATCTGTCAATGCTAAAATGATGACATTTGAGGCCTTCCTATTTATCTCAAACTACCTTAACTCCTCTGGGGTTGGGTCTTAAACTTTTTCTGGAGCCACAAAACCCTTCTATACGCATTTCACCACGTTCATGCCCATGGTTGCAAATACCACTTGCATTCTTGCTCTCCACATATGGTAGTTGGTTTCGTTGAAGATTGAAACCTTCTTGCTGTAAGTGGTGCTAGTGATGGAACCGGCTTCCATTTCTCAGTATGTTGAACAAGTCAAACTTCTAGATCCCTTCAAACTAGTACACCAAGCTGTTAAGCTTCAAACTAGTGAACCTGTGCTCTGATACCAATTGAAGTTCCCGACTTCTCCCTAGGATCTACTAGTTTGTGATACTGAGAGGGGGGGTGAATCAGTATCACCACAATTTGCAATTCGCAGGTAAGTGAACAACTTCAACCTCTTCTTAAAAGTGAACTCTTTCTCAGACTCGACTAAGGTAGATCTATTACTACCTACTAATCACAATAGTCCCTAAAGTCACCTTTCAGACACCTTGCCTAATAGACAATTCGGATGTTCTTGTTTAGGTCTTTGTTAGGTTATGGGTTGGCTGGTACTTTAGCTGTGTTCACAATTCAATTCAAAACACAGAACGTAAAGCAAATTAAGGACACACGAGATTTACGTGGTTCCGTCAACGTGACGTACATCCATGGTGGTAGGGACTCTCCCTTACCGAGACTATCCACTATACTTAAGAATTCCAGTTACAATGGATGTCTTAATCCTCTGCTCCTTTCATTATTGCAATTACTAAGTAAGTACAATACAAAGAGTGTCACTTACTGTGTCTACCCTTCTTCTAACTTGTCTTGCCTCTGTTGAATTGAAAGGCTACTCCACTGCCACTTAGAAGTTCACCATAACGCTCTCTAACCTCTCTTGAAGAAATTTAGAAATACGTTGAGTTCTTTCTGATGCTTCGCCAAATTCTTCTCTAGGTTGTCTCACACAGCTCCTGCTTTCACTGTCTCACGGTCTCACCCGTCTCCTTGTCTCACGACTCGCCTCACGTTTCTGGTTTGCTGTTCCACGTCTCACGGCCTGCCTCACGTTTCTGGTTTGGCGTTACACGTCTCACGTACATTCCTGGTTTGCACCCTTTGCTGGTCACACACCTCATGCATGTTCTTGGTTTGCACCCTTTGCTAGTCACACACCTCACGCACGCTTCTGGTTTGGCATTTCACGTCCCACATACGTTTCTGGTTTGCACGCCTTGCTGTTCTGGTCTTAGCCGTCTCCTGACGTACACCCACGCTTCTACTGCGCTCCTGTCATAGCTTTGTTGGTCTCGCATTTCAGCTTTGCTGGTCTCCCATTTCAGCTTCGCTGGTCTCTTGTTTCAGCTTTGCTGGTCTCGCTTTTTAGGTCACCAATTTCTGGTCTCCCTTTTCTGGTCACCCGTTTCTTTCAGGGGTGGTGCGTTTCTGGTTTTTGCTCTCACCTTACGTTTCTGGTTTTCTTCTTTTCCAGGGGTGATGCATTTCTAGTTTTTGCTCTCACCTCACGTTTCTGGTTTTCTTCCTCTTCGCTAGTCTTATGCCTCACACCTCACCCGTCCGTTTCTAGTTTTCTTCCAGCTGGTGGTCTCATGCCTCACCTGTTTCCTGTCTTATGGCCTAGTCACTCGTTTCCTATCTCACAGCCTGGTCACCAGTTTCTGGTCTCCTATTTCTGGTTAGTCACGCTGTTCTCTTGCTGTGCTCTCCTTTTGACGTTCTGCTCTCTTGTCGTTCTCCTCCTTGCTATCCACACCTATTTGGCCGTTCACCTCTTTGCTTAGCCGTGTAGGTTGGTTGGACGTCCTCTCTCTTTCAGCCGGTGGTGGTTTTGCCATCTAGCACATGCTGTTTAGCCGTTCCTCCCTTGTTTTCTCTCTTTGGCCAGTCACCCTTTGTGTTTTGCTGTCCAGCACCTTCTGATTTGTGATTTGCCGTTCACCTTTGGTTGCTGTCCAGCCGTGTCTTCTCCTTTACAAGTAGTGGTTTGTCGTATGCTCCCTTATGTTTGCCGAGTGGTTTGCTTTGGACGTGTAGGGTTGCTTTGGACGTTCACCTTTGGTTGGCCGGTTGTCTCCTTGCTTGGACGTCTCTTCTCTTTGGATGTGTCAGATTTTCTCTCCTTCCCCTGTTCTGCCGTTGGCTCACTTGGTTAGCCGAATAGGATTTTCTGTTTTGCTCACTTTTCGGTCGTCTCCTTTTTCTCTCTCTCTCGACGGTGATTTCTTTGTTGTCGTCGATGTATATTTCTTTTCTATATTTTTGCCAACGACTTCTTTTTTCTTTTGCAGGTGGTGTTGTGTAAGGTTTGGTGTTTTGCCGTGTATTCAATTGTGTTGGCCTTACCCTAATTTTGTCTTCTAAGGTCTTTATATAGTCTCTTCCATGAAACCCTAATAGGGCTTACGCGGCGGATTTACGTTCTTGCCCTTCCATGTGGCTTTACTTTCTTGCACACTTAAACCTAGTTGACAACAATTACAACCCATACAAGGCTGTGGGAACAACAATCTCCCCTTTTGTAATTGTTGGCAACGCTCATAACAAAAGCCATTAGCAGCAGTTTCAACTCCCCCTAAATATGCACTCCCCCTTTCTTAACAGCTCCCCATACACTGTTGCTTCTCTCCCCCTTTACCAACCAATTACAAATCTGAAAAACTTGCAAAGTAGAGATGGAGGATTCACTTGATTTTCAGGCTTGAGGAGACATTTGCACAGATAGACTCAATCTGTGCCTTTTCAAACAGCTCTGTGGACAGAAGTTTAGTTAAATTTTGTGTAGCTTCTTCAACAGATTTAGGTTCAACTTGTGAGAGTAAAGCAGTAGCTCCCACAATTCTTCTTCTTGTTGTAACTCTTGCTAATGGGTCACCTATGATTTGATCTCCTTGATGAGCACTGGTTTATGTTTTCTTTGTCCTTCTTCCTTGCACCGTCTCAGTTGCAAGAGGATCTCTTTCTTTATCTTCAGACTCACTCTTCTCCGAGTTTGAACTTACTTATTGTTCCTTTTCTTCAGGTTGGTCTGATTCTTCATCTACATTGAAGTCATCTTCTTCATTGTCCTCAGCTTCTCCATTATGTACTGTTTTCCAGTTCTCATCTATTCTCACACCACTGGAAGTTATCACTTTTCCCAGCTTATGCAGGAAAACTCTGTAACCTTTTGTCTTTTCTGAGTATCCCATAAAGATGTCTTCATTAGACCTAGCGTTGAATTTTCCCAAGTTTTGCTCCTTGTTCTTCACAAAACATAGGCTGCCAAATACTCTGAGATACTTGGCTGTTGTCTTCTTCCCACTCCATAGCTCATATGGAATCTTATCAATTTTGGGCCTTAGTAAAGCTTTGTTCAGTAGGTGCACCGCTGTAAATGTTGCTTCTGTCCAAAATCTTGTGTGAAGCTTGGATTCCAGCAGTAGAGTTCTTGCCATATCAACCATAGCTCTATTTTCCCTCTCTATTACCCCATTCTGTTGAGGTGTTCTTGCTATTGCCATTTGATGATGAATTCCATGCTTCTCAAGATAATCTTCAAAAGCTTTATTTGTAAATTCAGTGCCTTGATCTGACCTCAATACTTTGATCTTCCTTCCACTCTCATTTTTAGCCAATCTTTTGTATCTCTTGAAGCAATTCAAAACTTATGACTTGTGTTTAAGGTGCATGAGGTAGGTCCTTCTCAAATAATCATCAACAAACAAAATAAAGTACCTCTCACCTTTCAATCCTTTTGTCCTCATCGGTCCACACAAATCAGTATGCACAATGTCAAGCACTGCTTTAGAACTGAACTCTTTGGTCTTATACTGCTTTTGGACATGTTTTCCTTTAGAGCATGCTGAGCAAACATACTCTCTCTCTCTCTTGAGGTCGGGAATGTCTCTGATTGCATGAGTGGTGGTCAGCTTCCTTATGTTCTTCTGTGATAAGTGTCCCAGCCTCCTATGCCAGAGTTGATTTTCTTCTTCTTTGGTGACTAAACAACTACTTGTCTTGTCCTCATCAATCACATATAAATTTCCAGTTGTTCTCTTCCAAGCTGCAACAGTATTGCCTTCTTTACTCTTTACCTGGCAACCTGTTTTTGTAAATATCACTTTGTGGTCGTCGTTGCATAGTTGGCTGATAGATGCTAGATTATATCTGAGTCCTTCAATATGCAGAACATCTTTCAGCTTTCCTTTTCCAATATTTACTGACCCTTGACCACTAATGTTGAGTGAATCATCATTTCCTATCTCACGGCCTCATGCCTCACGCCTCACGCCTCACCTGTTTCCTGTCTCACGGCTTAGTCACTCGTTTCCTATCTCATGGCCTGGTCACTCGTTTCCTATCTCACGGCCTGGTCACCAGTTTCTGGTCACCCGTTTCTAGTCTCCTGTTTCTAGTCAGTCACGCCGTTCTCTTGCCGTGCTCTCCTTTTGACGTTTTGCTCTCTTGTCGTTCCCCTCCTTGCTGTCCACACCTATTTGGCCATTCACCTCTTTGCTTAGCTGTGTAGGTTGGTTGGACGTCCTCTCTCTTTCAGCTAGTGGTGGTTTTGTCGTCCAGCACTTGCTATCTAGCTGTTCTTCCCTTGTTTTCTCTCTTTGTATTGTACTTGCTTAGTAATTGCAATAGTGAAACGAGCAGAGGATTAAGACATTCATTGTAATTGGAATTCTCAAGTATAGTGGATAGTCTCGGTAAGGGAGAGTCTCTACCACCGTGGATGTACGTCACGTTGACGGAACCACGTAAATCTCGTGTGTCCTTAATTTGCTTTACGTTCTGTGTTTTGAATTGAGTTATGAATGCAGCTAAAGTATCAGCCAACCCATAACCTAACAAAGACCTAAACAAGAACATCTGAATTGTTTATTAGGCAAGGTGTCTGAAAGGTGACTTTGGGGACTATTGTGATTAGTAGGTAGCAATAGATCTACCTTAGTCGAGTATAAGAAAGAGTTCGCTTTTAAGAAGAGGTTGAAGTTGTTCACTTACCTGCAAATTGCAAATTGTGGTGATATTGATTCACCCCCCTCTCAGTATCACAAACTAGTAGATCTTGGGGAGAAGTCGGGAACTTCACTGTTTTTATGCAAATAAACCCTTAAGTCAATCTTAAGTTGCTGCACCATCATCCTCTTCCTCTTATATTGATTCCTCATCACTTGAAGATTCTTGATCTTCATCTATTTGAGCGACCAGCACATCCTTTGCAGCCTCATCATCAGAATCATCATCATTTTCCTCTTTAAAATCTTCTTCATCTAGCTTGCTTAGGAAATTCCTTCTTTTAGATCTAAAGAATTTCTTTTTCTTTTTAGTACCTGAATTTCTAACTTTAGAGTAGCTGGATTGCTTTGTTCTCCTCTTTGGAAAAGCTTATCATCATCCTCACTATTTGTTTCTTTTCTTTTTAGGCAATCCATGGCAAAGTGCCCGATTGCTCCCCACCTGAAGTACTTTAAGGGTAATTTTCCCTTATACTTCCTTTTTCCTTTCCTCAAGTTCTTGGTGATGTATGTTATGACTTCATCTAGCTTAGTATCACCATCTTCTTCTTCAGAGCTGTTATTGGACTCCTCTTCTTGATCTTTAATCTTTAATTTCCTTACTGCTTTGAAAGCCAACTCCTTCTCCACCTTAGACTTCTTTTATTTCTTTATTGGGGCTATTCTCATTTCATAAGCCACCAATATGCTATGTAGGTCATCTAAGGCAACCTATCCAGATCTCTATCTTTTATGGAAGAGACTTTGGCATTGTAAGCTTTTAGCAAGGTTCTAAGTATTTTTCTTACCATAGTAGCATCATAGATCTCCTCTCCATAGCCTCTGATGGAGCACACAATTTCATTGGCTCTTATGAAGAACGCATCCACAGTCTCATCATTCTATATCTTTATGTCTTCAAATTTGCTCCTCCAAATTTGTAGCTTGACTTTCTTCACAACCTTGTCTCCTTCATAAATATTCTTCAATTTGTCCTAGATTTGCTTGGCTATGTTGCACCCCATTACCTTGGTGAATTATTTATCAGACAAGAAGGCATATAAGGCATTTCTTGCCTTTCCATCACACTCTAAGTTCTTCTTATTAGCTGGCGTCATAGGATCACCTTTAGTAATAGGGATGAAGCCACTAATAGCAGACTTAAACACATCAAGACCAAGGGATATCAGATATGAGAGTATTATATTCTTTCATAACTAATAATTCTATCCATCAAACATAGGGATGCCCTTATTGTTGAAATTATTCATGCTATCGATAATCTCAAGCACTAGTAGAAATAAAACTAACATAGTAATGCACAACTTCACTTCAAAGTAGAAAAATTAGATCAACAAAGGAACTGACTCTGATGCCACTTGATGAGGACCATTTTAGGTCTCACACTAAAAGGAGGATGAATTAGTGTGAGATATGTGCTTTTTACAAATCGATCTGAATTTAACCTTTATGCCTTATTAGAGTCAATGATCTAATTTTTATTTTTTTCCTTTATGTGAGTGCGACTGTATGACTAAAAAATTAATGCACAAGCACCCAAGGACATATGACAATTTTTACGTGGTTCGCCTATAATTTGTGAGCTATGTCCATGGTGTGATAGGATCCCTTATAAATCACACAATCCACTTTTGCTATTAAGGGATACAATTATGTTGTGGAAGGATCACTCCTTAACTACTTACAATGATCTCCCAATCACTTCAAGGGTATCCTACCCTGTTTTTCAACAAATTTATCAAAAGTTTATGGTAAAACCTTTCTTGGAGAATGATCACTCAACATGTACAGATTATTAGAGTATAATATAGATCTTCTCCTTCCTTTGCTGCTGGTATTGTCTCACCCACTACCAATGCTACACGCGATGCTAATGCTATCCATATGTGTTGCTGTTGTTGTCTGTGCGCGCTGCCATTGCTGTTCGTGTGCATTGCTTTTGCTGTTCGTGCATGGTGCCGCTGCTATTTGTGCACGCTGCTAATGCTGTTTGCATTCACTGTGGCTATTGTCCACATGCATTATTTCTGATATCCAAGTGTGTTACTGCTGTTTGCTCACGCCACTGCTACTATTTGCCCGCGTTGCTGCTGTTGCTATCCCCGTGCATTGCAGTTATTTTCTCGTGCCACTATTGCTATCCTTATGTGTTGCTATTTTCTTCTCACACCGTTGCTGGTTTGTTGGTTGATTCCCAGACCTACTACTGCACTTTTTGCAGGTGGTTGCTGATTCCCAGACTTACTGCTGCACATTTTGATTTTTTACTTGATTCGTGAGTGTGCTTCTGCTGTTGGAAAGCCTTATGAGGTGCTGCTGGTGCTGGTATACCCTCCTGGATGTGTAGGGATGTGTTGTTGCTACTGGGATACCCTCTTGGACCTGCAAGGATGTGCTACTAGTGCTGGTATACCTTATTAAACTTGTTGCTCCTCCTTGGTGGCTATTGCATTGTCCTTGGCTAGCTGCTTTGCCCTCTTTCTTTCTCTCTTTAATCGGTTGCTTTGCCTTTACTGTTCACTTAATTTTCTGCAACCTTTTTTTTTTTTTGCAAGACACTTGGAGGTATTTATAGAGCCTTGGGATTAGGGCTACACAATCATCAACAGTTATTGTTAATTCCCACATGTTGCCCTATAATTAACGACTAGATTTGAGTTCTAAAATTTAGGGTCAATGGTCAATGGTCAACAATCAATCTTGACCCTTAAAATTTAAGGTCATGGTCAACATTGACTCCTTAATGCTAGGGTTAACCTGTCATCACCAGTTTCTCTCAGTGATCTTACTACATCTCAATGACATTCATAACATCAAATCAACACATATAATCGTGTGAGATGTTATTGACATCAAATTCAACATTTAACCATCAAAGATGGGCTCAATATAAAGGCTGAGGTATGCCTTTTACCTCCCATTCCCTTCCCTCTTCTATTATTTTTTAGATTTGTTGTCAAAGGGGGAGATATTTTGCATAAATCCAAAGAGAGTATATACTGATCAAAAGGGGGAGTAACTTCATAAATCTAAAGGGAAAAATCAAATAAAAGGGGAGAAATTGGTAAGGAGGAGAAGCAAAAAAAAAAAAAAGGGAGTTAAAGGTTGCTTTAAATTGGAATTGTACCCACATGCAAGAGGGAGATGTATATTTCAAGGGGAGCTGTGAATGTTAAAAGCTGCATAATTGCTGATTTTTAGATAATATATTGCTAACAAATCCTAAGGGGGAGATTTTTTAGCACATCTTTGATGGTTAATGTTAGATTTGTTATCAATAGCATCTTATAGATTTGTCCTTATTAATTTGATATTATGAGTACCATTGAGATGTGTTTGCTGTATTTACAAAATGTTGACAGCACTAGCCAATGAGTAGCTTGATAAGGTAGAAGCCAAGGGAATTGCTCAGGATTTGGCAATACAGGTTGTGGCCTACCCACAGGTGCAATTTGTATATGTCAAGGATATTCCTAAAAGCATTGTGAATAAGAAAAAGGAGCTTAAGATGTAGAGAGATTGTTTGTCAAAATCATTGATGGTAGGTCAACCCTAAATTCAATTAGTCAATATTGACTGTTAACCTTAAATTTTAGGAGTCAATGCTAATTGTTGACCCTAAATTTTAGGAATAAATGCTGATTGTTGATCATATGGCAACCTTTGGGAATCAATGCTAACCGTTGATTGGAGAGCAACCCTAAAATCAAGGCATATAAATGTCCATGCAGTTGTTAAGAGAAAACATATGTGTTGCAAAACATAAGAGAGGGTTCAATAGAGGAAGAAAACGTGAGTGCTACAGAATGCTAAGAAAGTGTGTTGTAGAAAATAAGAGAGGGCATAACAAAGGAAGAGAGAGTGAGCTACGGAAATGTCATAAAGAATTAGATTTCAACGATAGGGAGCAACCACCAAAAGGAAGAGGAGAGAACTTACAAAGGAGAAAACTTGTAGAGAAGAGAACCTATAGAAGGAGAATCATCAGAGGTAGAAGGAGGAATCTACAGAGGAGAAAAGCTGCAAAGGCAGAAGGAGGAACCTGTAGGGAAAAAAGAGAATCGATAGCAAAGAAGAGAACTTGTAGAAGGAGGAACTTGTAGAGGTAGAAGGAGGAACCTGTAGGGGTAGGAGGAGAGAACCTCCAGAAGGAGGAACCTCCAGAGAGGAGAGAACCTGCAAAAGGAGAAGCTTGTAAAGGCAAAAGGAGAAACCTGTAGAGGTAGAAGGAGGAATTTGTAAAGGACAAAACCTGCAAAGGAGAGAACCTACAAAGAAGAGAAATTGCAAAGGAGAGGACCTGCAAAGGAGAGAACTAGTAGCAAGAAGCTGTGAGTAGTAGGAAGCTGTGAATGGTAGAAATAAAACAAAAAGAAAGAGAGACAGTAGTATAAAAGCTTGACCAAAACCAGTAAAGGAAAGAACTTATAGAAAGAGAATCTTGATCATTGATGATAGGGCAACCCTAAACTCAAGGCTTATAAATATATCTATGCAGCTACCAAAAGGCGTGTGCTTTGCAAAAAATTAGAGAAAGAATGGCAAGAAAGAGAGCTATAAAAATGTGCTGCTACAAACCAGAAGAGTGAGCACGGTAAAGGAAGAAAATGTGTACTATTGCAAACCAGAAGAGAGAGCTAGATAGAAGAAGAAAATATGTTGTTACAGACCAGAAGAGAGAGCTCAACAGAGGAAGAAAATGTATGCTGCTACAAATAAGAAGAGAGAGCTTGATAAAGGAGGAAAACGGGTTTTGGAAAACTGAAGAGAGGCACGACAAAGGAAGAAAGAGTGAGCTATAGAATGCCAAGAGAGCATGTGCAGCAAAACCATAAGCATGTGCTGCAAAACCATAAGCGTGTTCTATAAAACATAAGAGAGACAGTAGCAACAATAAGGAAAAGGCAGTAGTTGCAGTAAAGAGAAGGTAACAACTGCAACAAGGAGAAGTTAGTACCGACAATAAGGAGGAGGTTACAATGGTAGCAAAGGTGAAAACTTGCCAAGGCAGAAAGAGGCAGCACCAGCAGTTGAGGAGAGAACCTGTTAAGGCAGAAAGAGGTAGCACCGATAGCAGTAGAGAAAATGTACAAAGGCATATGGAGGCAGCAAGGGAAGGAGAAGATCCATTTTCTATAACAGCAGCTTATGCACATTGAGTGATCTTTCTTAGGGAAGTTTTATTATAAACGTTTTATGTATTTCTTGAAAAAGGGTGAGAGACCCTTGGAGTGATTGGGAGATCAATCCTTTGAATGATTAAGAGATCAACTCTTCAAGTGATCGAGAGATCATTGTAAGTGGTTAAGGAGTGATCCTTCCACAACATCAACTATATCCCTTGATAACAAGAGTGGATTGTGTGATTTAGGAGTGATCCTATCATACTGTGGACGTATCTCACACACTGTAGGTGAACCACGTAAAAATTTTGTGTATTCTTGAGTGCTTGTGCATGCTTGATATCTATATGACCATTCTCACATAAAGAAGTAGGATAAAAATTAGATCATCGACTTTAACAGGTCATAGAGGTTTAATCCGGACATATTTGTAAAAAGTAAACATCTTACACTAATTCACCCCTTCCCTTTCTAAGTGTGAGACCAAAAAAGGTCCTTATCAAGTGGTATCAAAGCCAGTTCCTCTGTTGATCCATTCTATATGCTTTGATTTGAAATAGTTTTGTTACTACTGTGAATCTCTACATCTACTACTAGTTAATATCATGGAGAGCATGAATAATGTTAACAATAAGGGCATTACCACTTTTGATGGATAAAATTATCAGTTATGGAAGAATAAAATGCTCCCATATCTGATGTCACTTGGTCTGGATGTGTTTGAATTTACTGTTAGTGGCTTTAACCTGTTGCTGAAGGTGCTACTATAACGTTTATTGATAAGAAAAATTTGAAGTGTGATAGAAAGGCAAGAAATGCCTTATATGCCTCCTTATCAGACAAAAATTCACATAAGTGATGGGATGTAACACAACCAAACAAATTTGGGACAAATTGAAGAATATTTATGAAGGAGACAAGGTTGTAAAGGAAGCCAAACTACAATCTGGAGGAGCAGATTTGAAGTATAAAGATGTTGAATGATGAATCTGTAGATACCTTCTTTACAAGAGTAAATGAAATTGTATGCTCTATTAAGGGCTATAGAGAGGAGATCAAAGATGCTACTGTGGTAAGGAAAATACTTAGAACCTTACTGGAACTTTTCAATGCCAAAGTTTCCTCCATAGAAGATAGAGATTTGGATAAGCTACCATTGGATGATTAACACAACATATTGGTGGCTTATAAAATGAAAATAGCCCCAATGAAGGAAGAAAAGAAGTGTAAGGTAGAGAAGGAGTTAACCTTCAAGGCAATAAAGATTAAATAACAAGAAGAAGAATCCAATAGCAACTTTAAAGAAGAAGGTAGTGATACTAAACCTGATAAAGTCATGACATACATCACTAAAAATATGAGAAAAGGAAAAGGGAAGTATAAGGGAAAATTACCCTTAAAGTGCTTTAGTTATGGAGCAATTGGGCACTTTGCCGTGGATTGCCCAAAGAGAAAAGAAGTAAATAGTGATGATGATAATGAGCTAACCCCACGGAGGAGAACAAAGAAATCCAACTATTCTAAAGTTAGGAATTTAAGTGCTAAAGGGAAAAAACAACTCTTCAAATCCAAAAAAAGAAATTTTTTGAGCAAATTGGATGAAAAAGATTATGAAGAAGAAGTTGATGATTATTCCAATGATGATGTTGAAGAAAATGTGTTGGTTATATAGGTAGATATTGAATAAGAATCCTCAAGTGATGAGGAATCAACTAAAGAGGAAGAGAAATAGTTGATGCAACAATTGAGAATGAATTGAGAGCTTCTTTGCACAAAAATAGCAAGGTGGAAAAGGAGGTAAAGTATCTTAAGAAGTTAAATAAAAATTTTGTTGTTGATAAATCTGATCTCTAGTGAAAGAAAAAGAGTTTGAAGCGAAAGAGAATAAATAAGCTGAATAAATTTTCTTGCTCTTTTTTGGCAGTTTTTCTCTTGCTATCTCTTGGCAATTCTTCTCCTACTCTTTCTTGGTAGTTTTTCTTCTCCTCTCTCTTAGCTATTCTCTATAGCACTTTCTTTTGTTTTATGTAACTCTCTTTTGTGTTTTTGTCGCTCATACCTTCTTGTGTTTCTGCTGCTCTTTGTCTGCTATCTTCTTTACCTACTCTTACCTTGGTAGTTGCATGGGTATTTATAAGCCTTGAGTTTAGAATTGCCTTACAATCAAAGGTTAACATTAATTCCTTAAATTTAGGGTCAATGGTTAGCATTGACTCCTTGAATTTAAGATCAATGGTCAACATTGACTCATACCCAGCAAGTGACTTATAATGCCACTATTAAATGCAATGCTAAAAGTAGCAACTAGTGCTTTCTTTATAGCTAAAACACCACTACCAATCTGAATTAACTCATACTTTTTCTCCTCATTCTCGTCATATTCCATTAGCATCATTTTCCTTAACCCTTGAATGAATTAGCTGCCAATAATTTGTAAATGTAGCAAACACATCTCAAAGGCACTTATAATATCAAATCAACAAGGACAAATATATGAGATGTTGTTGATAACAAATCCAATATTAGCCGTCAAAGATAGACTCAACAATTGGCCTTGGTTGAATCCTAGTTTCATCAATTGCTTTCCTTGATTGTGCCACTTATTTGAAAAGATTGGTTTAAGTTTTGATTTGTTTTAAATTTAGTTTGCCTATAACTATTGAAAGAGCTCTCAAAGTCTTGCATCTTATTATGTGAAACACAAGAGTTGGGGATTGTTGTTGTTGAGTGGAGAGTAAATACTTAAAGGAGTGAGTTTTGTGAGGTATATTCTTTATTTAGTAATGATAAAGAAGGTAGTTTCTTACATGGAGAGGAGGAATTAGTTATTCCAGACTTCAAATTGCTTATAAAATCCTTAGAGTAGAAGTTTGATAGGATTGACCAAATATTTTAGGAAGTCAAGGATAGGATGAATAAACTAAAAGAGGAATTGAGTGTGAATCCTAAGAGGCTAGTTGGAAAGGTTGTACAAGAGCAATTTAAACATGATTTTGGTGAAGATGGTGATGATTATTATGGTGAAAGTGATAATGCTAATAGAAACTTTAAAGGTGAATTTAGAAGAGGACATGGTAATAAGAATAGTAAAGGAGTATGAGGCAATGAAAATGTTTATAATATGTACAATAAAGGTTGGGATAATAGAAATAGACTGGAAGAAAGAGTAGACAGAAATTTGAGTAGCATTAAAATGAATGTTTCCTCTTTTTAAGTAAAAGCTGACCTAGATGTGTATTTAAACTAAGAGAGAAGGGTAAAGCTACTATTTGATTGTCATAACTTCTTTGAAGGGAAGAAGGTCAAAATAGATTAAGTTTACTAATTATGCAGTAGTGAGGTGGGACCAACAAATTACTACTAGAAGGAGGAATTTCAAAAGACCAATAAAAAATTAGAATAAGTTAAAAACTATAATAAGAAGAAGGTTGTTCCTAGTTCTTATTATAGGGATTTGTATAACAAGTTATAGAGCCTTATGGAAGGTTCTAAGAGTGTGGAAGAGTATCATTAGGAGATGGAGATTGTTATGGTTATGGCAAATGTAATAGAGGAAAGAGAGGTAACCATAATTAAGTTTCTTCAAGGGTTGAATAAAAGCATAATTGATGTGGTAAAATTGCAACACTATGTAGAGCTTAAGGATATGGTACATATTGTTATAAAAGTTAAAAGGCAACTTAAGGGAAAGAGTACTTTTAGATATACTCAAAACTCGGGTTCATCTTTTTAGAAGCCAAACTAGGGGAAGAATGAAGAGAAGAAGACTCCTAAGTTTAAAATCGATACACATAAACCTAAGACTAGTGGGGGTAGCCTTGAAAAAGGCATATTTGAGGATAAACTTAAGGGCACTTAAGGAAAAACTAGAGATATCAAGTGTTTTAGGTGTTTAGGTAGAGGTTATGTAGTGTCATAATGCCTTAATAAAAGGTCTATAATCCTTAGGGAGGATAGGGACTATGAGACCAGGAGTGAGTTTAGTCATGAGATTTATATACCACTATTAATAGATACAAGTGATGTTAATAAGGGAGTAGAATACCCAGAGCATGGTGGGAAACTTTTGGTGGTATGAAGAGCTTTTAGTGTACAAGTTAAGGATCTATGATGTTGAGATATAGAGGGAGAATATCTTTCACAGTAGGTGTTTAGTGAAAGACAAAAATTGTAACTTGATTATAAATAGGGGTAGTTATACCAATGTAATAGTACAGAGTTAGTAGAGAAGTTGGGTCTACTCACAACCAAACATCCCAAGCCATATAACCTATAGTGGTTGAATAGTAGTAGAGTGGTGAGAGTGATGAAACAAGTTGTGGTTCCATTTTTTATTAATAGATATAAAGATGAGGTGTTTTGTGATGTTATATCTATGCAAGCAAGACATTTGTTATTAGGTCATCCTTAGTAAGTTGATAGAAGAGTTTTGCATAATGGTTACAAAAATTGTTATTCTTTCACCATGGATGGAAAACCATTTACACTTATTCCATTGACTCCAAAACAGGTGTATGAAGACCAAGTGAGACTTTATGAAAGTGAGCAAAAGAGAAAGAGTGAAAAGAAAGAGAGAGTAAAGAGAAAAGAAAGTCAAGGAGAGAAAAACAAGGTGAAAGCACTTGAGAGTGATAAGTATAAGAGTGGTTAGATTCAAAAGAGTGAAGATGAGAGAAAACAAGTGAGTGTGTTTGCAAAAGGAACAGATGTTAGGGTTGCTTTCCAAGTTAGGCAATAAAGGATTTTGATCCTTCACAAGGATTCTTATTTCTCTAACATTAACCTTGATTCATCTTTGCCTAGGGTTGTTTCAACTTGGTTGCAGGATTATGATGATGTATTCCTTAAGCAAATCTAAAATGGCTTACCATCAAAGAGAGGGATTGAGCATCACATTAATCTTATTCCCCGAGCTTATAGAGCCCATCTTTGATGACTAATGTTGAATTTGTTGTCAACAGCATTTCATAGATTTATCGAGATGTGTTTACTGCCCATAAGTGCATTTTGTATTCATTAAGGAGTTTGAGATGCAGAGAGATCATTAGTCAAAATCGTTGGTAGAAAGTCAATCCTAAAGTCAAAAAGTCAATGTTGACTGTTGACCATTGACCGTTGACCTTTGACTATTAACCTTAAATTTTAGGGATCAATGCTGGCTGTTGATTGTAGGGCAACTTTTAGGGATTAATGCTAACCATTGATTGTAGGGCAACCCTTGGGAATCAATACTGACCATTGATTGTAAGACAATCCTTGGGAATTAATACTAACCATTGTTGATAGGGCAATCTTAAACTTATGGCTTATAAAAATATCCATGTAGCTGTTAAGAGAAGCGTGTGTTGTAGAAATGTAATAGAGAAAAGGAGTAGCACAGCAAAAAGCAGCCACCAAAAAGAGAAAGCAACGATAGAGGTAGAAGGTGTGTTTTGCAGACCAAAAAGAGAGGGCAATGACAGAGGAAGAAAAGAGAAGGCGTGCTGCAAAATAAGAGAAGGTGTACCATGTAAAAAAAAAAAGGGAGTGTTATATATATATATATATATATATATATATATAAAGAGGGTGTGTTGTGCAAGAGGAAAAAAAAAAAAAAAAGGAGGGCGTGTTGTCAAAAGGTTAAGTGCTCTACAAAAAATTAAAGAGAGAATGGCAAGAGAGAGTACTGTAAATTAGAAGAGAGAACTCGGTAAGAGAGAGTGCTACAAACCATAAGAGAGTTGTAAAAACATGTCCTACAAAACAGAAAAGAGAGCTAAAAAAATGTGTCCTATAAAAGAGAAAAGAGAGCTACAAAAATGTGTCCTATATAAAAGAAAGAGAGCTACCAAAAAGTGTTCTGTATAAAAGAAATAGGAACTGCAAAAATGTGAGTTGTAGAAAAGAAAGTGCAGCAGCAGAAGCAACTTACAAAGTAAAAATGTAAAAGCAAGAAGAAAGATTGTGAATTTCCCTACTTCACCCTAGGATCTACTAGTCTGTAATACTGAGAGGGGGGGTGAATCAGTATTACACCCCTTCTTTTTAATTGATAGGTGAACAACTTTAAACTTTTCTCAGAAATGAACTCTTTCTCAGATTCAACTAAGGTAGATCTATTGTTTATCTATTGTTACCTACTACTCACAATAGTCCCCAAAGTTACCTTTCAGACACCTTGCCTATTAAACGGATTGGTTGTTCTTGATTAGGTCTTCTTTTAGGTTATGGGTTTGATGATTCTTTAGCTGCGTTCACAACTTAATTCAAAACACAGAATGTAAATTCAAAGCAAGGACACGAGAGATTTACGTAGTTTCGTCAATGTGATGTACTCCACGGTGGTAGGGATTCTTCCTCTACCGAGACAATCCACTATACTTGAGAACACCAGTGTGGTGTTCCCTATGATTACAATGGATGTCTTAATCTTCTACTCCTTTCACTATTGCAAATATAAAGCAATCACAATACAAAGAATGTCACTTACTGTGTCTACCCTTCTTCTAGCTTGTGTTGCCTCTGTTTGATTTGAATAGGCTGCTTCACTACCACTTAGAAGATCACCAAAACTCTCTCTAACCTCTCTTGAAGAAATCTGGAAATACGTTGAGTTCTCTCAAATGCTACACTGAATTTCTTCTCTAGGTTGTCTCATCCAACTCCTGGTCTCACCGTCTCATAACCTGTACTCACGCTTCAAATCTGCCTTTTCATGTCTCACGGCCTACCTCACGCTACTGGTCTGCTGTTTCAAGCCTTATGGACTGCCTCACACTTTTGGTCTGTCATTTCACGTCTCTTGGCCTGCACCACGCTCCTGGTCTGCCGTTTCATGTCTCTTGGCATGCACCATGCTTCTGGTTTTGCTGGTTCACGTTTCTCGGCTTACCCCCCGCTTCTGGTTTTTTTGGTTCACGTTTCTAGGCCTACCTCCCGCTTTTGGTTTTTCTGGTTCACGTTTCTCAGCCTACCTCCCATTTCTGGTTTTGCTGGTTCACGTCTCTCGTCCGCCTCACGCTTCTAGTTTTTCTGGTTCACGTTTCTCAACCACCTTATGCTTCTGGTTTGTCACGCCTGATGGGTCGTTCTGGTCTGTCACACCTGATGGGTCATTCTGGTCTGTCATGCTTGGTGGTCTCATGGATACCAGGTCTGCTGTCTTCTCTTTCGGGTGGTCTCACAGATACCAAGTCTACTGTTTTCTCTTCCGAGTGGTCTTATGGATACCAGATCTGCTGGTCTCTCTTTCAAGTGGTCTGTTTTTGATTTCTTCTCTTGTAGGTGATGTGTTTCTGGTGTGCTCTCCCGATGGTCTGTTTTTGATCTCTTCTTTTGCAGGTGGTGCATTTCTGGTTTGCTCTCCCGGTGGTGTCTTTCATGTTTTGCTCTTCCAGTGGTCTTTCACGTTTTGCTCTTCCAGTGGTGTTCTCACGTTTTGCTCTCCCGGTGGCGTCTTTTTCATATTTTTTTCTTGCTCTACCAATTTATATACTCCCTTCTATGAAAACCCTAGTAGGGCTTACTAGAGCCGTGATGAAATTCCTTTCTTGCCCCTCAATGTGGCTTCATATTACTGTTTTATTCAAAATTCAGCATTATCCTCCTTCTTAATTTATTTTTCTTGCTCTTTTCTTTCTACTAAGAAACTCATCCCTTGAATGCTTGAATGAGCCACTTCTGCTTGCACACTTAAATCTGGTTGATAACAATTACAACCCATATAAGGCTGTGGGAACAACAGATTGCAGCAACAGAAGTAGAAGCAGCTTGTAGTAGCAAAAGTAGGAAGAAAGATTGCAGTAGTAAAAGTAGCAACCAGTAAAGAAGAGAACCTATAGAGGCAGTAAAAGAGAAAACTTGCCAAGGAAGAAGGAGGTGGCACTAGCAGTTGAGGAGAAAAGCTGCCAAGGTAGTTGTCAAGGTAAAAGGAGGCAGTATCGGCTCAGCAGCAAAGGTAAGAAGAAAACATGCCAAAGCAGAAGGAGGCAGTACTAGTAGTAGAGGAGAAAACCTGCTAAGGTAAAAGGAGGCAACACCAACAGTAGAGAAAAGGAGAAAACCTACCAAGGCAAAAGGAGGCAGTGCTGGTAGTAAAGGAAAGGAGAAAACCTACCAAGGCATAAAAAGGAACCTACAGAGGCAGAAGGAGGAACCTATTAAGATAGGAGAGAATCGGTAGTAGAGAAAAGAACTTGTAGAAGAAGGAACCTATAGAGGAGATAACTAGTAAAGGAGACAACCTATAGAGATCGAAGAGAACCTGCAGTGGAGAGAACTCGTAGTAGAGGAGAGAACTTACAGAGACTAAAGAAAACCTACACAGAGAGAACCTGTAGTAGAGGAGAGAACCAACAGCAGAGGAGAGAATTTGCAAAGGAGAGATACAATGGTAGAAAGAAAAGGAGAGAACCTACAAAGGAGAGATTGGCAGAGCTTAAGTAAAGACCAGTTGTGTGGAAGGAGAAGATCCATTTTTTGCAATAGCAGTCTATGGACATTGAGTGATCTTTCTCAAGGAAGTGTTAGTCATAAACTTTTTATGAACTTCTTGAAAAGGGGTGAGAGATCCTTGGAGTGATTAGGAGATCAACTCTTCTAATAATCGAGAGATCATTGTAAGTGGTTAAGGAGTGATCATTCCACAACATTGGCTGTATTCTTTGATAATAAGAGTGAATCATGTGATCTAAGAGTGATCTTATCACATAATGGATACAGCTCACACATTATGGGTGAACCACGTAAAAATTTTGTGTTCTTAAGTGCTGGTGCTTGCTTGATATCCATATGGTTGTCCTCACATAAAGAAGTAAGATAAAAATTGGATCATCGATTTTAACAGGTTACAGAGGTTTAATCCAAACAGATTTATAAAATGTAAACATCTCACATTGATTTACCCCCTCTCCCTCTCAGTGTGAGACCTAAGAAGGTCCTCATCAAGTGGTATCAGAGCCTGGTTCCTTTGTTGATCCATTTTATCTACTTTGATCTGAAATTGTTTATTGCTACTATGAATCTTTACATCTACTACTAGTTAATATCATGAAGAGCATGAATAGTGTTAACAACAAGAGCATTCCCACTTTTGATGGACAAAATTATCAATTATAGAACAATAGAATGCTTCTATATCTGATGTCACTTGGTCTGAATTTGTTTGAATATGTTGTCAATGGCTTTACCCCTGTTGCTAAAGGTACTGCTATGATGCCTACTGATAAGAAGAATTTGGAGTGTGGCGGAAAGGTAAAAAATGCCTTATATGCCTCCTTATCAGACAAAGAACTTACCAAAGTGATGGGATGTAACACAGCCAAAAATATTTGGGACAAATTGAAAAGTATTTATAAAGGAGACAAGGTTATGAAGGACACCAAGCTACAACTCTGGAGGAGCAGATTTGAAAACATAAAGATGCTCAATGATGAATCTGTGGATACCTTCTTTACAAAAGTAAATGAAATTGTATGCTCTATTAGATGCTATGGAGAGAAGATCAACAACGCTACTGTGGTAAGGAAGATACTTAGAACCTTACTAGAAGCTTTCAATGCCATAGAAGATAGAGATTTGGATAGGTTGCCTCTCGATGATTTACAGAGCATATTGGTGACTTATGAAATGAGAATAGCCCTAATAAAGAAAGAAAAGAAGTCTAAGGCAGTGAAGGAGTTGGCCTTCAAGGCAATGAAGAAATTAAAGATTAAAGAATAAGAAGAATCCGACAGTAGCTCTAAAGTTGAAGATAGTGATACTAAACTTGATAAAGTCATAACATATATCATAAAAAATATGAGGAATAAAAAAGGAAAGTACAAAGGAAAGTTACCCTTGAAGTACTTTAATTGTGGAGGCATTAGGCACTTTACCATGGACTGCCCAAAGAGAAAAGAAGTAGATAGTGATGATGATGATGAGTCAGTCCCAAGGAGGAAAACAAAGAAATCCAGCTATTCTAAAGTTGAAAATCCAAGTGTCAAAGGGAAAAAGGAACTCTTTAAATCTAAAAGAAGAAATTTCTTGAGCAAATTGGATGAAGAAGATTCTGAAGGAGAAGCTAATGATGATTTTGATGATGATGTTGCAAAAAATGTGTTCGTTGCTTAGGTAGATGTTGAACAAGAATCCTTAAGTGATATGGAATCAGCTAAAGAGGAAAAGAATGAAATGGTGCAACAACTTGAGAATGAATTAAGAGCTTGTTTGCATGAAAATAACAAGCTGGAAAAGGAGGTAAAGCATCTCAAGAAGCTAAATGAAAATTTTGTTGTCGATAAATCTAATCTCAAGGTGAAAGAAAAGGAGTACTTGAAAAGAATTAAAGAGCTGAATGTTTTAAGGCAGAGCAAGGCAAGATACACGAAGATCATGGTGCTAAGGTAATTGCATAAGAGCAAGAATTACTGATTTTGCAAGCCAAGCTCCACAAGGCTGAATTTGAATTAAAGATGTATAAAGAAAGCTTTATGCAGGCCATAGAAGTGAGAAGAGAGTCCTCTTTAGCAAATGTTATCAAGTAAGATGCTACCAAAAAGTTGGATAAGTGTGTAAGTAAACAAAGACCTCATTCTATGGGGAAGAAAGGACTTGGCTATATTGAAAAGCCTAAGCAAATACCTCATTCTATGGGGAAGAAAGGACTTGGCTATATTGAAAAGCCAAATGAGAGGGTAGCAGAAAAGAAGAAAATTGTGTTTGTACCTAAAAGCAAACGCAACGATATTGTAGAGAAGAGAACCCAACCCAAGCTAAAATGGGTTTGGAAAGATGTGATGAAAACTCCCATCCAAAGGAGACAGATTGTCAAAGATGGAAAGAAGGCTACCACAACAATTGCTGAAGATAGGGGATATGAACTTGATGAAAGAAGACAATTTAGATTTAAAGGATTTTGCTAGAGCTGTAGTAAGTATGGACACAAGGCTAGGGTGTGCTGGAGTAATGAGCCTATAATAAAAAGGAATATGAGGCAAGAGTCTAAGGGGAGACTCTGTCAAGAAAGGAGACAGTTCTAAGTGAAAAGAAGTCATATTCCACTAAAAAACAGATTTGATATGTTGGAAGAAATCTGTGGAAGATGCGAAATGGCTAAACATATTGTTGAGGAATACTTGACATTGCTGCCCGGTCAAAGAGTGCAAAGGAGAACACTTACATATGCTCCTATTTTTGGCCGAAGAAGAAGAAGAAGAGGAAGGGAAATGACTATGGTTGTAGAAGTAGCCAATGGCTGCTTCCAAGAAAGAAAAGGCATGGATCCTAGACAATGGCTGCTCTTCACACATGATAGGAGACTCTAAGGTGTTGAAGGAAATAGTAAAATATGATGGAAGGTCAATCACATTTGGCAATGATGTTGCTTTAAAGATTAAAGGTGTTGGTGTTGCTAAAATTAGTGGAGGAAAGTTGAAATTAGAGAAAGTGCTTTATGTTGAAGGGCTAAAATACAATCTAATTAATGTTGGCCAATTTTGTGATGATGGGTATGAAGTTACTTTCAGCAAGAATGATTGCAAGGTAAAATGATTAAGTGATGGTGCTTTTCTTACAAAGAGAAAAAGAATAAATGGAAACTTATACCAAGTTTCCAGTAGCAAAAACACATGCTAAATGAGTACTAAAGATGAGAATTTGTTATGACATAGGAGATTGGGACATCTTAGATAAAAGGCATTGAACAAATTGTCCAAAAATGAAGTAAAGTTGACATATGTACCTACTACGGAGCAAGTTGCATATATAGTCACTAAACCTTTATCAAAAGAGATGTTCTAGAATTTAAGGCTAAACTTATGTATTCAGCCACCTCTTAGAGGCTGAGGTTTGCCTTTAACCCTTCTCCCCTTCCTTCTTCTATTATTCTTTGGATTTGTTGTCAAAGGGGGAGATATTTTACATAAATCCAAAGAAAGTATATGTTGATTAAAAGGGGGAGTAGCTTGATAAATCTAAAGGGAAAAATCAAATAAAAGGGGAGAAGCAAAAAAAAAAAGGGGAGTTAAAGGTTGTTTCCAATTAGTATTATGCCCACGTGCAAAAAGGGAGATGCATGTTTCAGAGGGAGCTATGAATGTCAAAAGTTGTTGCTTGTGCTTAATTGTTGATTTTTGGATTTAATGTGTTACCAACAAATCCGAAATGAGAGATTGTTAAGCCTATCTTTGATGACTAATGTTGGATTTATTGTCAACAGCATCTTATAAATTTGTCAAGATGTGTTTCCTGCCTATAGGTGCATTTTGTATTCGTAAAAGAGCTTGAGACGTAGAGAGATCATTGGTCAAAACTGTTGGTGGCAAGTTAATCCTAAAGTTAATAAGTCAATGTTGACTGTTGACCCTAAATTTTAGGAGTTAATACTGACAGTTGATCTTAAATTTTAGAGATCAATGTTGACCGTTGATTGTAGGGCAACCATTGGGAATTAATGCTAACCGTTGATTGTAGAGCAACCCTTGGGAATCAATGCTGAGTGTTGATTGTAGGGCAACCCTAAACTCAAGGCTTATATGAAGTTCCCGACTTCTCCCTAGCATCTACTAGTTTGTGATGTTGAGAGGGGGGTGAATCAGTATCACCACAATTCGCAATTCGCAGGTAAGTGAACAACTTCAACCTCTTCTTAAAAGCAAACTCTTTCTTAGACTTGACTAAGGTAGATCTATTGCTACCTACTAATCACAATAGTCCCCAAAGTCACCTTTTAGACACCTTGCCTAATAGACAATTCGGATGTTCTTGTTTAGGTCTTCGTTAGGTTATGGGTTGGCTGATACTTTAGCTACGTTCACAACTCAATTCAAAATACAGAACGTAAAGCAAATTAAGGACACACGAGATTTACGTGGTTCCATCAACGTGACGTATATCCACAGTGGTAGGGACTCTCCCTTACCGAGACTATCCACTATACTTGAGAATTCCAGTTACAATAGATGTCTTAATCCTTTGCTCCTTTCACTATTGCAATTACTAATCAAGTACAATACAAAGAGTGTTACTTACTGTGTCTACCTTTCTTCTAGCTTGTCTTGCCTCTGTTGAATTGAAAGGCTGCTCCACTACCGCTTAGAAGTTCACCGCAATGCTCTCTAACCTCTCTTGAAGAAATCTGGAAATACGTTGAGTTCTTTTTGATGCTTTTTCGAATTCTTTCTCTAGGTTGTCTCACACAGCTCCTGCTTTCACCGTCTCACGGTCTCACCCGTCTCCTTGTCTCACGACTTGCCTTACGTTTTTGGTTTGCCGTTCCACGTCTCACGGCCTGCCTCACGTTTCTGGTTTGGCATTACACGTCTCACGCACGTTTTTGGTTTGCACCCTTTGCTGGTCACACGCCTCACGCACACTTCTGTTTTGGCGTTTCACGTCTCATGTACGTTTCTGGTTTGCATGCCTTGCTGGTCACACACCTTACCATCGTTTCTGCTTTGCACTTGTCCATTTCACACCTCCAAATAGCTTGGTTTGCTCTCCCGGTGGTCTCCTTTTTCAAGGTTTCTCCTCTCTTCCCTTACGGACGATGTGCTGTCTCCTCTCTTACCAATGGTGCATTTGCCTCTCCTCTTACCGTGAGTCACACATTCTGGTCTCACGTTTCAGCTTTGCTGGTCTCCTGTTTTAGCTTCGCTGGTCTCCTCAGCTTTGCTGGTCTCCCGTTTTAGGTCTCACGGCCTGGTCACCAATTTCTGGTCAGCCGTTTCTAGTCTCCTGTTTTTGGTTAGTCACATTGTTCTCTTGTCGTGCTCTCCTTTTGACATTCTGCTCTCTTGCCGTGTTGTCTCCTTGTTGTCCAGCCCCTTCTTTTGTTGTATTGTATTTTCTCCCCTTCGACCCCCTGTTCAGGTGTTTTTCTCTTTTGGGCGTTTCTCGATTTTTCTCTCTCTTCCAACGGCTGTGTTTTGGTCGACCTCTTTTGTGTTGGATGGTTTCTCTTTAGGTTTTGGCCAACTCCCTTGGTTGAATGGTTCCTCTCTTTCAGCCGATTGCTCTATTTTGCCGATGGTCTCTCTCTCTTCTTTGGGCTGTCAGATTTTTCTCTCCTTCCCCAGTTCTGCCGTGCTGGTTTTCTCCTCTGGCCGGTGGTGGCTCTTCTTTGGCCTGCCGTTTATCCCCTCTTTGGCCGTTCACCACTTTCTCTCTCTCCCAAGGTTGGGTTTTCTCTCTCTTTTGCAGGTGGTGTTTTTTCCGTTTCACTTCATTAGCCACCTTTTCTTTTCTCTATTTTTGCTGACTGTTTTGTTTTTTTTTTTTTCTCTACCCTTTACTTGGCCATATATGGTTTTTCTCTCTCTTCCAACAACTTCTCTATTTTTGCCGACCGTTTATATTTTTGTCCACCTCTTTTTTTTTTTGACCGTCACGTATTTTCTCACTCTCGACCCCTGTTCTTCATTTAACCCCTAAATCTGATTTTTAGTCGTGCTTCTCTTATTTTTGTCGTGTACCACTTTGGTCGGTTCCTATGTTTTGTCGTCTTGTGTTTGCCGAATGCTCAATTATGTTGGCCCTTCACCCTCTTGTGTTTTGCCGTGTATTCAATTGTGTTGGCCTTGTCCTAGTTTTGTCTTCCAAGGTCTTTATATACTCTCTTCCATGAAACCCTAATAGGGCTTACATGGCAAATTTACGTTCTTGCCCCTATGCGGCGAATTTACTTTCTTACCCTTCCATATGGCTTTACCTTCTTGCCCTTCCATGTGGCTTTACTTTCTTGCACACTTAAACCTAGTTGACAACAATTACAACCTATACAAGGCTGTGGGAACAACATTATAAATGTATCCATGTAGTTGTTAAGAGAGGTGTGTGCTACAGTAATGTAATAGAGAAAAGGAGCATAATGATAAAGAATAGCCACCAAAAATAGATAGCAACGACAGAGGAAGAAGGTGTGTTTTGCAAACCAAAAAGAGAGGGCAACGATGGAAGAAGAAAAGAGAAGGCATGCTACAGAATAAGAAAAGCCGCGTTGTGTAGAAATAGAGGGTGTGTTGTGCAAAAACAGAGGGTGTGCTATGCAAGAGAAAAAAAAAAAAAAGGGCGTGCTGTCAAGAGGTTGAATGCTCTGCAGAAAATTAAAGAGAGAACGGTAAGAGAGAGTGCTATAGATCATAAGAGAGTGCTCGACAAGAGATAATGCTATAAACCATAAGAGAGCTACAAAAAAGTGACTTGTAGAAAAGAAAAGAGCGTTGTAAAAACGTGTCTTGTAAAAGTAAAAATAGAGCTACAAAATGTGTCTTGCAGAAAAGAAACAGGAACTGCAAAAATGTGAGCTGTAGAAAAGAGAGTGCAACAGGATCCAGGAGGAAAGACAACAGCAACATCTAGGAGGAGAGACTACATCGGTATCCAAGAGGAGAAAACAGCAACAGCACTAGAAGAAGAAGAGTGCAGCGGCAACAAGGAGATGGTACTAGCTATTGCAAGGAAAAGGCAGTAGCTATAGAAAGGAGAAGGCAGTAGTGGTAGTAAGGAGGAAGCAGCAATGGTAGTAAGAAGGAGAAAGCCTCCAGCAACAAAAGAGAAAGAGAAAACCTACAGAGGTAGAAGAAGGCAGTATCAGTAATAGGGGAGAAAATTTGCTAAGGCAGAAGGAGGTAGCATCAGCAGCAAAAGAAAGGAGAAAACTTGCTAAGGTAGAAGGAGGTAGCACTAGCAGTAGAGGAAAGGAGAAAACCTGCAGAGGCAGAAGGAGGAACCGGTAGCAAAGAAGAGAACCTACAGAAGGAGGAACCTGTAAATAGCAGAACCTACAAAGGAGAAAATTGATAAAGAGCATAACTTGCAGAGGAGAAAACTAGCAAAGGAGAGAACTTGCAAAGACTGGAAAAAACCTACAATAAAGGAGAGAACCTGTAGTGGAGAGAACCTGCAGTGGAGAGACAGCAACAACGGTAGAAAGAAAAGGAGAGAACTTGTAAAGGAGAAATCGGTAAAGCTTGAGCAAAGACTAGCCGTGAGGAAGGAGAAGATCCATTTTTTGCAATAATAGCTTGTGGACATTGAGTGATCTTTTTCAGGGAAGTTTTAGTCATAAACCTTTTATAAACTTCTTGAAAAAGGGTAGGAGACCCTTGGAGTGATCGGGAGATCATTGTAAGTGGTTAAAGAGTGATCCTTTCATAACATTAGCTATATCCCTTGATAATAAGAGTGGATCATATGATTTAGGAGTGATTTTATCACATCGTGGATGTAGCTCACACATTGTGGGTGAACCACGTAAAAATTTTATGTATTGTTGAGTGTTGGTGCTTGCTTGATATCCATATGGTCGTCCTTACATAAAGAAGCAAGATAAAAATTGGATCATTGACTTTTATAGGTTATAGAGGTTGAATTTAGACAAATTTGTAAAAAGTAAGCATCTCACACTAATTCACCCCCTTTCCCTTTCAGTGTGAGACCTAAAAAGGTCCTCATCAAAGAACCCATTCCTAATAATCCAATGTATAGAAGTAATCTTGAGGAGACAAAAAAGCTTTAGATGCAAGTTGATAAGTTAATAAAGAAGGGAAATGTAAGGGAAAGCATAAGCCCATGTATAGTGTCATTGTTGCTTGTGCCAAAAAGAAAGATGGATATTAGAGGATGTGTGTCGATTGTAGAGCTACCAATAAAATAATAGTTAAGTATTGACATCCTATACTTAGGCTCAATGATATACTTAATGAATTGGATGGTGCTTATTACTTTTCTAAAATTAACCTTAAGAGTAGGTATCATTAAATTAAGGTAAGGGAAGGTGATGAGTGGAAAACTGCATTCAAGACTAGGCATGGTTTGTATAAATGGTTAGTTATGCCCTTTGGTTTAACTAATACACCTAGCACTTTTATGAGATTAATGAATCAAGTTTTGAGACCTTTCTTAGGAAAATTTGTTGTGGCTTATTTTAATGACATATTAGTATACAGTAGGAATTTAGAAGAGCATGTTAAACATTTACGTTGTGTGCTTGATATGTTGAAAAAGGAGAAATTGAATGCCAATTTGAAGAAATGTGATTTTTGCAAACATCATGTCATTTTCTTAGGTTATGTTATGTCCACTTATGGCATAAAGGTTGATAAAGAGAAGATTAAAACTATTCAAGAATGACCTACACTTAAGAGCGTGAGTGGTATGAGAGTTTTCATGGTTTGGCTAGCTAGCTTTATGAGAGGTTCATTAAGGATTTTAGTACCATAGCTACACCAATGATTGAGGTGATTAAAAAAAGTGTGGGTTTCAAGTGGGGTAAGGAACAACAAGATACCTTTGATTTCCTTAAGTCTAAGTTGTGTAATACACCATTTCTTGCTTTGCTTGATTTTTCTAAGATATTTGAAATTGAATGTGACATATTAGGCATTGGGATTAAGGGAGTTCTCATTCAAGAGAAACAATCTATTGCATTCTTTAGTGAGAAGTTAAGTGGGACAACATTGAATTATCCAACTTATGATAAAGAAATGTATGTATTTATTAGTACTTTAGAAAGATGGCAACATTATCTTTAGCCTAAAGAGTTTGTAATTCATAATGATCATGAGTCTCTAAAACACTTGAAAGGCCAAGACAAGTTGAATAGGAGATATGCAAAATGGCTTGATTTTATTGAAACTTTTCCTTATGTAATTCAATATAAATAAAGTAAGGAAAATGTTGTTACTGATGTATTGTCAAGTAGGTATACATTGATTAGCATTTTTAGTGTTAAGTTGTTAAGGTTTGAGCACATTATTGATTTGTATGCTAATGATACTAACTTTGGTAACATGTATGCTACATATGAGAAAGCTATTTTTAGTAAGTTTTATAGACATTAGGGGTATTTGTTTAGAATGGATAAGCTTTGTATTCCTCAAGGGTTTATGAAAGCACTATTTGTGAAAGAAGCTTATGGGGATGGTTTAATGAGACATTTTGGCATTCAAAAGACTTTTAATATTTTAAATGAGTATTTCTTTTGGCCACATATGAAAAGGGATATTGAAACAGTTTGTGTCAAGTGTATTACTTGTAGATAAGCTAAGTTTAGGGTTTTACCCTATGGTAAGTATATGCTTTTAGAAATTTCTTATGAACTTTAGACAAACATTTCTATTAATTTTATTCATGGATTACCTAGTTCTAAAAAGGGCTAAGATTGTATTTTTGTTGTAATTGATAAGTTTTCAAAGATGGCGCATTTTATTGCTTGCACCAAAACGAATGATGCTACACATATTGTAGACTTATTTTTCAAAGAGATTGTTCGCCTACATGGAGTGCCAAAGAGTATTGTGTTAGACTATGATGCAAAATTTTTAAGTCATTTTTGGAAGACATTGTGGAGTAAGCTTGGAACAAAATTGTTGTTTTCTACAACTTGCTATCCACAAACAGATGGACAAATTGAGGTAGTAAATCGAACTCTTGGTATGTTGTTACGTGTTGTTATTAGTAAGAACTTTAGAACTTGGGAATGTTTGTCTTTTGTAGAGTTTGCTTTTAAACATGTTGTTCATAGTACTATAGGTTATTCTCCTTTCAAGCTTATCTATGGTTTTAATCCATTATCTCCTTTGGATTTAGTAGCATTGCCTATACAGGACAAGGTTAATTTAAATGGGAAAAAGAAGGCTGAAGTGATTAGGCAACTTCATGAGAAAGTTAGGCTTAGCATTAAGAGAAAAACCAAATAGTATAAAACATAGGCCAACCAAGGTTGTAGGTATATCACTTTTGAACTTGATGATTGGGTTTGGGTACACTTATAGAAGGACAAATTTCCTATATAGAGAAAATCAAAGTTGTAACCAAAAGGAGATGGTCCTTTTCAAGTGTTGGCAAGAATTAATGATAATGCATATAAACTTAACTTGCCAAGTGAGTATAATGTGAGTGCAACATTTAATGTTTTTGACCTTTGTCCTTTTGTCTTTGATGATATAGGTATTGATTTGAGGACAAATCATTTTGAAGAGAGTGAGAATGATGGAAGCCATATTGTACCAGCTGAATTCAATAAAGGAGTTGACATTTTACAAAACCTTAGACAATTAATGACACTGATAAGGTCAAAGAAAATAAAGGAAACATTCAATAACTTGTTGTATGACATTTACTAATAAAAAATTGCTAGGCATAAATTAAAGATGTTGGAGGTTTCACTAAGGTTTGTAAATGTGTTATCTATAGAGGAATATGAAAACCATGACCTTAGGAAGGAAGTTGGAGCTAACAGCCTGTGTTTGGGCATTTAAATGGGTTATTTTCATGGGTTATATTGTTATGTAGTGGGTTGGACAAATTTCAGCATTTAAATGAGTTATTTTCATAAGTTTTATTATTATGTAATGGCCTCAATGAATTTCATTAATAAGCCTATTTTAACAGCTAAGGTTTTTTGTTTAGCATACAAAAAGGAAAAAAGAATGGTTGAAGGAGGAGAACGTGTTTTTTATGAGTGAATGAACTATTTTCTCTAGTTCTTTAATAAATAATTCTGAACTTTCATACTTGAATGTGTTGGTTTAATAGACTTATCTTTTTCAACGTTGACATTGTTAGAAATGACGTTTGAATCCTACAGTTTTGATTATTGGTTATTTTATTATTATTGGGTTAGAACTCTAATTCTTTAACCTATATTAGAACGATCCTATACCAATAGTGGTATTGAGTTCCATTTACATATAATCGAAGTCTATATCATATTGCATTGAAGATACATGGTCTTTTAGCTATTTTAATAGCCAAAGTTCATGTCATAGAAGATGAGAGATCTAAGAGAGTTACTATCCTTAAAGTAACATGTAAATGAAAAGGAAGCTATGTACCAACTCTTGGTAGTGAAGTCAATGATTCAAAGATTAAGTTTAGATACCAATTTATTAGTCCCAAAATACTTAAAAAGGGGCTAAATTGGGTTAACGAAAGACATGTGCCTATAATATGTGTATATGATAAATAAAATGATTACAGCAAATAAAAATTTAACTTGGTATACAAATAGATTAATGTAATAACAACAATACTTTTATTGGCAAAAGATAATAAAATAAATTAATTAAATTTAATTTGTAAGACTAGCAACTAACTTATGTAAAGAAAAATTATATAATAATTAAAATGTGTTATGGTTAAAAGCTTACTAAGTGTATAAGCTTATATCATAAAATTGTTCAGAGTAAAGAGAGTAAGATACTGTGATATATATATATATATATATATATATATATATGTTCAAAATTCTTATTTCTATGTCCTTTCTCTAATAACACCATCTTGGAAATTTTAAATCTACTATCAAGCTTCCCTATAGGGAGGACACCAACTACAACTATGACATGATTATCGATAATAACCACACAAAGGTCTATGACTTTGTTATAACAAACTCACATAAAATGTGTTTTTTAAGCTCTTAATCTCTTGATTTTACAACCTCAAAATGCTGACAAAATTTTCTTTGGAGTTTTGCTTACTCTTAACATTTTTTCTCCTTTATATGCTCTTGATTTTTGAATAACAATAACCCAATATAAACTTCTTATTTAGGGTGTATATAGCTGCCTTATGGGGTGGTATTTATAAGTCAATGGAATGGTTAAGAACCCATTTGAAAAAAACTAGCCATTGGAGAGACAACCTAAGTAACTGTTGGTACTAGGCATGAGCTTTCATATTATGTTTGATCAAGATTTTTTAGCCAAGAAATCTTTTTGTGTGATAAATTTTGAATGTTTCTTTGGTTTTCTTGCCGTTGGACAAAATCTAGATAATTAAGGCTTCCAAATTTTGTTTGGCCAAGGTTTTTCAAGTCTAATTTATTTCTTTGTTAAGCTAAACAATGAATATTGTTTGGCTAGAAAGAATGCTAGCAATAAAATCTTGAAATTCATTCCTTATTGAGCTAAAAAGTGTATGTTATGTAGCTAAAAAAATAAAAATCTAGCTTTGGGAACTTGACTTTTTTTCTTTGTTAAACTAAAAGGGTGAATGTTGTGTAGATAAAAAAAAACTCTAACAATGACATCTTGAGTTCCTTGCCCAAATAAAAATTTTTTTAAGTTGGAAAGACCTTGCTTTAACTTGATCATGACCCATTATGATCTTTAATTTGGACTAACAAATTATTTCTTTAAGGAGCCTTTAAAAGAATAAATTTTTCTTTGATCTTTTTATGCATGTGTATCAAGTTGTGTGCTATAAAAAAATTAAGTTTCCCTAGTGCGATTTTTTTACTTGAGTTTCACTAGCATGAAACTAAATTTTCCAAATTAAGTTTTGGCAGCATAGACATAATTTTCAAAATTAAGTTTTGCTAACACAAGCTTAATTTTAATTGCATCAAATGAGCTCCAATTGTTTTTTTTTTTTTTACATTTAACCCTCTAAGTCAATGTGTAAACGCTTTATAACATATGGTAATAATATTATGTAAACAAATATGGTTGGTTATGTAATCACTCAATCATGTTGCCACATCAATATTATATAGCACATAAGCTAACACTAACAATCCCCCTTTTTTGTTTATGACAACTATGATTGATCATGAGAATATAATATAAATAAAGAAATAAAAGTCCCTTTTGGCATATGCTACCCTTACTAATGTATTCATTGAATTTAATGATCATAACATTCAAATGATCATTAAAGAGTTAAGAAATCAACAAACCATATTGATTAACAACTATGGCATGACTCATAATAACAAAATATACATAAGTATCATAGTAATATATCAACAGAGAATACAAAAGCATTAGTATTAAAGCATAGCATGTAAAAGTAACTAATTTCAAGACTTTATAAATAACCTCACACATTACAAGACATGTGTGTGTGCTGCAGATTTTTCTAAGAGAAACGGTAGACCTAAAGGTAGCCAAAATGAGAGGTGAAAGGCAAAGAGGAGGCAGCCACCAAAGGAGGTGTAGCCAACCAAGGAAAGTGCAACCGCTGGCCAAGAGAGTTGCAGCCAAGAAAAGTGCAGCAGTCGGCTAAAGGAGTTGTAGTAGCTGCCAGCCAAAAAGGAAGTGACAGCAACCACCAAAGAAGAAGGCAACCACACCAATCAAAGGAGGAGTTACAATAACTGGCAGCCACACCAAAGGGAGAAAAGGGTAGCCTTACCAAAGGAAGAACAAGGTGCAGTAACCGGTAGTCACACTAACCAGCAAAGGGGAGAAAAATGTGTAGCAGCCACCCCAAGGAGGGAAGGATGTGCAACAGCCACCAAAGGGGGAGATTGCAGCAGTAAAGTAGCAAGCAGTAGTAGCAAGAGTAGGTAGCAAACCAAGGAGAAACCAGCTGCTTGCCGCCAACAACAATAGCAACCTACTATTATAGCAACAACATGCAATAACCAACAGCAACCTGCTAAATCAGCATACCACAACACCAATTGCAACTTGCAACAACTAGCAACCACCTAAAGAAGGAAAGAAGTGCAGCAAGCACATTGCAGCAGCAAAGGTAGCCCAACTAGGAGCAGTAGCAGGCTTTAGCAGAAGGTGCAAGCAAACTAGCAAATACAACACGTCTGGGAGGCTATACCAATAAATGCAGCACATCCAACAGCCAAACCAGAAATTACAACATGTCCAAGAGGCTATACTAGTAAGTGTAGCATGTCCAACAAGTTATACCAATAAGTGCAGTACGTCCAGCAGCCAAACTAGTAAGTTTAGTGCATCTAGCAGCCAAACCAAAGATTGCAGCACATCTAGCAAGCAATCCAAACAATTGCAACACGTTCGACAGGTAATCCCAACAAGTGTAGCACCTCCAGCAGGCAATCCCAGCATGTGCAGCATGTCAAGCAATTGTAGCATGTACAGTAGCAACCTCCGAGCAACAGGAGTGGGCAAACTAGCAACTGAAAATTGCAGGAGTAGTAGCCAAACTAGTAAGTGCAGTGCATCTAGCAGCCAAACTAGCCATTGTAGCATGTCTAGCAGGTAATCCTAGTAATAACAGCTCGTGTAGGAAACGATAATAGCTCGTGTAGGAAACGATAGTAGCCTGTGCAGGCGATAGCAGCCCATGCATGTGTAGGCAGTAACAGCAGAACATGCAGATAGCGATAGCAGCCTATGCATGTGTAAACAGCAAAAGCAAAATGTGCAAACAACAATAGCAACGTGTGTGGACAACAATAGCAACCTATGCACGTACAAGCAGCAAAAGTAGCCCATGCACATGCAGGGAGTGATAGCAGCATATGTGAATAGTAATAGCATCCCATGCACGTGCAGATAACAAAAGTAGAACGTGCTAATAGCAGCATGTACAGGCAATAATAGCAGTAGGTTCGATAGCTTGCAGCAGTCGAGGAAAGAATGTGTCTCGACAACAGATTCGGCAGCTTACAGCAACCGAGGAGAGAACGTGTCTCGATAACAAGTCTAGCAGCTTGCTGTTGAGCTCATCTATGATGGTTAATGTTGATTTGATATTATGAATGTCGTTGAGATGTGGTGAGGTCATTGGGAGAAACTGGTGATAACAAGTCAACCTTGGTGTTGAGGAGTCAATGTTGACCGTGATATAACCCTAAATTTTAGGGATTAAGATTGATTATTGACCGTTGACCACTAACCCTAAATTTTAGGAATCAAATCTGGCTGTTGATTATAGAGTAACATATGGGAATTAACAATGACCAGTGATGATCGTGTCGCCCTAATCTCAAAGCTTTATAAATACCCCTATGCATCTTGTAAGAAGAGTGTATGCTGCAGAAAATTGAGAGAGCTAGCCAAAGAGAGAGGTAAGCGGCAAACCTAGGGTTATATCATGGTGCAACCACCAAGCAAGGTGCAATTGGCCAAGGAGAAGAAGAAAGAAGGCAAGGCAGCTGGCCAAGAAGAGTGTAGCAACCACCAAGGAAAGAAGGCAACACAGTTGGCCAAATAGAGGAAGAAAGAAAGCAAAGGGTAGCTGGCTAAGGAGAGTGCAGCAGCTACCAAGGAAAGAAGGCAAGGCAACTGGCCAAGAAGAGAGAAGAAACATGTCCAAAAGGCTTCCCTGCATCAGTAGCACATCTAAAAGACTTCCCAATAGCAGCAGCACATCTGGGAGACTTACCAGCAGCAGCAGTATGTCTATGAGGCTTCCCAGCAGCAGAAGCACATACAGGAGACTTCCCAATAGTAACAGCAGGTCCAAGAGGGTATACCAGCACTAGCAGCATGTCCCTACATGTCCAGGAGGGTATACCAACAGCAGCAGACGTCCCTGCAAATCCTGATGTAGAAAACCCCAAAAAGACGTGGCTTAGGGACCCAATGCACACAAGGAATCAAAGAACAACCAGGAAAGCTAAACCAGAATTTAATATCACAAACCTTAGACCCACCCTTTGAAGGAACACGAACCTAAGGTATTTAAGAAGGATATGGACGCCACACTCCAGAAAAGAAAGAAATGGGGAGTAATAAGTCGATTGGAACGCCACAAGAAGAAGTACCTCTTGATAAGTTCTTTAGTCCTTAAAAGAACCGAGAGAGAAAAACCCTTACTTTCTATTTCACTCAAAGTTGTCTAATTTTCCAGAGCTTACAAGGGGTGCCTATTTATAGGCTAAGATAGCAATCCTAAAGAGGCACAAATTCCTACTTAAGACAAATCCTTATTTTGAAGGAATTCCTAAATATGGACAAATTCCAACATAGACAATAAACTCCTATTTAGGAGGGAATGCTATTACTTATTCTGACCTATTAAGTATTCTAATTATATTAATTAGGCCTGGACTTTTTGTCAAACTTGAATTCGCACCATTTGAAGCTTGGTTGGCCTGAATGTCTTGAATCAGCCCATTTAGTGCTTCTTTAATCTTTTTGGCTCTAGCTCGTGTTATTGGGCCTTTTGGAATGTGCAAGGAACCTCTTGCAACCATTGAAGCCTTCCACCTATCATCTCTATGGTTCTTATCATTCCCCCTCTCCTCAAAAGGATTCGTCCCCGAATCATCACCTACATCAAAAGGGGAAAGATCAGAAACGTTAAATGTTGCACTCACATTATACTCCCCAGGAAGGTCCAACTTATAACCATTGTCATTAATTCAGGCTACAACTTGAAAGGGACCATCTCCTCTAGGTTGTAGCTTCGAATGCCTTTGAGCTGGGAACAGTTCCTTGCGTATATGCACCCAAACCCAATCACTAGGTTCAAACACCACCTTTTTTGGTCCCTTGTTGACATGGGATGCGTGTTGCTCAGTTCATTTTTCAATATGTTGTTGCACCTTCTCATGCAATTTTTTTATCATGTCAGCCTTATATTCCCTATCTAAGCTGGCATACTAATTGACAGGTATAGGTACCAAATCTAAAGGAGTCAATGGATTAAAACCATATACGATTTCAAATGGAGAATAACTAGTAGTAAAATGAACACTCCTATTATATGCAAACTTGACATGTGGTAAACAATCTTTCCATGTTTTCAAATTTGTTCGAATAATAGCACGCAAAAGAGTAGAAAGAGTTCGATCAACTACCTCAGTCTGCCCATTAGTTTGTGGATGACAAGTAGTTGAAAACAATAGCTTAGTACCTGACTTACCCCACAAAGTCTTCCAGAAGTAGCTTAAGAACTTTTTATCTTGGTCTGAAACAATGCTTCGTGGCATGCCATGCAAACGTACTACGTCTTTAAAGAATAAGTCAGCCACGTTGTTGGCATTATCAGTTTTATAACATGGGATGAAGTGTGCCATCTTTGAAAATTTATCAACAACAACAAATACAAAATCCTTACCCCTTTTTGTTTGTGGCAATCCTAGTACAAAGTCCATAAATAAATCAACCCAGGGATGGTTAGGTATGGGTAAAAGGGTATACAAGCCATGAGGTAAAACTCTAGATTTAGCTTGTTTGCATGTTATGCATTTCGCACATATCCTCTCAACATCTCGTTTCATTCGTGGCCAAAAGAAATGTTCATTTAGGACATCTAAGGTTTTCTTAACTCCGAAATGACCTATTAGACCACCTTCATGAGCTTCTCTTATAACCAACTCCCTCAAAGAACTCATAGGCATACATAAATGATTTTCCCTAAATAAGAAACCCTTATGCCTATAAAACTTCTCAAAGGCTGATGCCTCACATGCTCCATACATATTAGCAAAGTCAGGATCATTCACATATAAATCCTTAATATGTTCAAATCCTAATAAGTTTGCAGTAAGTGTAGAAATAAAGGCATACCTGCGAGATAATGCATCAGTTACCACATTTTCCTTATCTTGTTTATATTGGATGATGTAGGGAAAGGTCTCAATGAATTCAACCCACTTGGCATGTCTTTTGTTCAACTTTCCTTGTCCTTTCCAGTGCTTCAAAGATTCATGGTCAGTATGGATGACAAACTCCTTGGGCCAAAGGTAATGTTGCCATGTCTCCAAAGCCCGTACCAATGCATACATCTCTTTATCATAAGTAGGATAATTAAGGCTTGCTCCACTTAGCTTTTCACTAAAGTAAGCAATTGGGCGCCTTTCCTGCATCAAAACAGCTCCAATGCCAATACCTGAAGCATCACACTCAATCTCGAAAGCTTTTGCAAAGTTAGGTAAAGCAAGTAAGGATGTAAAACTTAATTTTTCCTTGATGCAATTAAAAGCCTTGTCTTGGTCACTACCCCACCTAAAACTTATGTTCTTTTTGATAAGCTCAGTGAGTGGTGTGGCAATAGTGTTAAAGTCTTTAACAAAGCGTCTATAGAAACTAGCTAGACCATGAAAGCTACGCACGTCACTAGTTGACTTAGGTGTAGGCCAATCACGAATTGCCTTAACTTTTTCCTCGTCAACCTCAACACCTTTAGCATTGACAACATAGCCAAGAAATGTGATATGATTAGTATAAAAGGAACATTTATGTAAGTTAGCATACAATTTCTCATAATGTAAAACACTTACAATAGAACGTAAATGATCAAGATGATCTTCTAGGGTTTTACTATAGACCAAAATATCATCAAAATACACAACTACAAATTTACCAATGAATGCATGCAAAACATGATTCATTAGTCACATAAAAGTACTTAGTGCATTAATGAGACCAAATGGCATAATAAGCCACTCATATAACCCATACTTAGTTTTGAAAGCTGTTTTCCACTCATCTCCCTCTCTCATCCTAATCTGATGATATCCACTTTTCAAATCAATCTTAGAAAAGACACATGACCCATGCAATTCATCCAACATGTCATCTAATCTAGGTATAGGGTGACAATACTTTATAGTGATTTTGTTGATTGCTCGACAATCAACACACATCCTCTAAGTCCCATCTTTTTTGGGTACAAGTAGGACAGGAATAGCACATGGACTCATGCTTTCCCTCACATATCCTTTGGACATAAGCTCCTCAACCTGCCTTTGAAGCTCCTTTGTCTCCTCAGGATTACTCTTATATGCTGGCCTGTTAGGGATGGATGCACCTGGGATGAAATCAATTTGATGCTCAATTCCTCTATTAGGTGGCAATCCACTCGGGACATTGTCAAGGAATACATCTTCAAATTCCTGCAATAAAGCAACAACAACACTAGGCAAAGATGGGTTAAACTTGTTAGTGTTAAAATAAGTCTCCTTGTACAAAAGTACGATTATATGCTATTTGGCATAGAATGCTTTTTTGACATCACTTTCTTTTGCATAGAGACTTTCTCTTTTCTTCTCTTTCTCTTGTGTCCTTATGTTTTCTCCTCTTTTTTCTCTTTTATCACTCTCTCTTTTCTGTTCACTCTGATTCTTAATCCTTAATTGATCCTCATAAGCTTGTTGAGGTGATAATGGTACAAGAGTGATGGGTTTTTCATTCATTACAAAGGAATATCGATTCTTGAAGCCGTCATGCATAACTCGCCTGTCAAATTGTCATGGTCTTCCTAATAGAACATGTCCCGCATACATAGGTACAACATCACATAAAACTTCATCATGGTACCTTCCGATAGAAAATGATACGAGCACTTGCTTATTTACCTTCACTTCACCACTCTCATTCAACCACTGAAGCTTATATGGTCTAGGATGCTTCATAATAGGTAAATCTAGCTTCTCAACCATAGTTGTGCTAGCAACATTAGTGCAACTCCCACCATCAATAATCATACTACATACCTTATCTTTGATGAGACACCTTGTCTGAAAGATGTTATCTCGTTGCACCTCATTTTCTTCCTTTACTTGCACATTCAATGCTCGCCTTGTAACGAGAGCTACTCTGTTAACCGGATACTCCTCTCCATCATTTTCACCCTCTGATGATGGCACAGAATCATCATCCGATTAACTTTCAGTTTCAACATCACCATTACTTCTTAAGATCATTACACGCTTATTTGGACATTGAGATGCAATGTGACCCCTGCCCAAACACTTAAAACATTTAACATCTCTATTTCTACTCGGTTGAGGTTCAAATTTACCTGTCTCCTTGTTAGAACCCACATTCTTGTGCTTGGATAGCTTGGCTTTGGACTTGTAATTGGCCATCTCGTCCCTTTTATTCCAATTTGGCTTCAAAGATAAAGTAGAACCCGAATTTTGCCCAAACTGTGTAGAGCCCTTTTGTTTAAGTTACCTTTCAACTTTCATTGCCATGTGCACCATGTCTTCTAATTCCACATAGTGTTGCAATTCAACCATGTTTGCTATGTCCTTATTTAGCCCTTGCAGAAATCGAGCCATGGTTGCCTCTCTATCTTCTTCTACATTTGCCCTAATCATGGTAATCTCCATCTTCTTGTGGTAGTCCTCCACACTTTTGGTGCCCTGAGTGAGCCCTTGTAGCCTTTGGTATAACTCCCTATAATAATGATTAGGGACAAACCTCCTCCTCATGATAGCCTTTATCTCCTCCCATGTATCAATAGGCCGCTCATGATTCCTTCTCCTAGTCAAAACAAGTTAATCCCCCCAAATAATAGAATAATCAGTAAATTCAACTGCAGCAAGCTTTACCTTTTTCTCTTCGAAATAGTTGTGGTAGTCAAAAACCAATTCAACCTTCTTCTCCCACTCTAGGTATGTATCAGGATCATTCTTACCTTAGAATGGAGGAATTGTCATTTTAATACTGCTCAAATTATGGTCGTAGGTGCCTTGCCTCCTAAATTCTCTTCGATCCCTTCTATTGTTAACAGTTCTAACCATCGTAGTTTGATCATCAAATTCATCATCTTCATGGTCATAGACATGCCTCAACTACCTTCTTACTTTAGGAGCCTCATATTCCCCATGTCTCCTTTGCAACTTTGCTATTGTATTAGCTTGCTCCTCTATCCTCTCCCTCATATCATCAAATCTGGTATTCATCCACTCAAATTGTTGTTGCATAGCTTTAATCATGAAGGACACATCACAGCTCCCTCCTGAGTTGTACCTTTGTCTTTGGATGTCATAGTATTACTTTTGCATAAAACAAATAGGATACCTCACAAAACACTCCCTCACGTGTGTCACTCAAAAGATGGTGTCACACTCCCTCGTGTTTACACTCTTTATGGCTTTTTCTTTATATGAACTTTCACTCTTACCTATTACCACTCGGATTTTCCCTTTCAGCTCTATAAAGAACTAAACAACGTAAATCAAGGGTATTAATTTTGAATAGAATAAGATAAATGACATAGAATTGAACAAATTAGAGAACAAGGAATCAAAAACGAAAAAGGATGTCAAGACAAACGAATTTAATGAACTAAACTCACAAAATCAGGATAGGGGTAGTATAACCTAGAGGACAAACTGGGGCAACAAAATAAGAAAAAAGACGGTAGAATTAGAGTTGAGCAAGAAAACTTTATTATTGTTGTGGCCAATATGACCAGACGGTTAGCCTTATCAATAACTTGAATTTGATGTTTTCTTTCTTTTGTTCTTCTTTCTTTCTTTTTCCTTTTTTTTCTTTTTTTTTTCAACACAAAAACAGTAGTAGAATACTTAGATACAACAATTGGAATTGAAATTAGCACATTTATGAGCTTAAACAAACAAGCAAAGAGAGAAAGATTGCAAACAAATAGATTTGTGCATTTGAATAGTAATACACATAATAGAAAAACTAAACAGAAATAATTCAATCACAAGGTAGAAATTTGAAGAGTGAATGGATTCAACCTAATTTAGAACCAGGCTCTGATACCAACTGATGTAGAAAACCCCAAAAAGACGTGGTTTAGGGACCCAACGCACACAAGGAATCAAAGAACAACCAGGAAAGCTAAACCAGAATTTAATATCACAAATCCTAAACCCACCCTTTGAAGGAACACAAACCTAAGGTATTTAAGAAGGATATGGACGCCACACTTCAGAAAAGAAAGGAATTGGCAGTAATAAGTCGATTGGAACGCCACAAGAAGAAGTACCTCTTGATAAGTTTTTTAGTCTTTAAAAGAACTGAGAGAGAAAAACCCTTGCTTTCTATTTCACTCAAAGTTGTCTGATTTTTCAGAGCTTATAAGGGGTGCCTATTTATAGGCTAAGATAGCAATCCTAAAGAGGCACAAATTCCTACTTAGGACAAATCCTTATTTTGGAGGAATTCCTAAATATGGACAAATTCCAACATAGACAATAAACTCCTATTTAAGAGGGAATGCTATTACTTATTCTGACCTATTAAGTATTCTAATTATATTAATTAGGCCTGGACTCTTTGTCAAACTTGAATTCGCATCATTTGAAGCTTGGTTGGCCTAAATGTCTTGAATCAGTCCATTTAGTGCTTCTTTAATCTTTTTGGCTCTAGCTCGTGTTATTGGGCCTTTTGGAATGTGCAATGGACCTCTTGCAACCATTGAAGCCTTCCACCCATCATCTCTATGGTTCTCATCAGATCTGGAAGGCTATATTAGCACCAACAGCACATTACTGCATGTCCAGAAGGGTATACCAGCACCAGTAGTACCTCAGGAGGCTTCCCAGCAGTAGAAGCATGCCCGAGAATCAAGCAAAAATTTAGAAGGTGCAATAGCAGGTTTGGGAATTAGTAACCACCTATAGAAAGTGCAGCAAAAGGTCCAGGAATCAACTAGCAAACTAGTAGCGGCACAAGAAAATTGCTACAGTACGTGGGGAGAGTAACAACAGTGTGAGAAATCTGCTGCAACGTGTAGAAAGAGCAGCAGCAGCACAAGAAAAACTGTTACGATGCGTTGGGAGAGCAGCAGCGGTGCGAGAAAACAATAACAGCACATATGAACAATAGCAATGGTGCGAACCGATAGCAAGAACAGCGTGTGCAAATAGTAGTCGCAGTGCATGTGGACAGCAGCAGCAGCTTGTGCAAACAGTAGGCACAGTTTGTGCAGACAACAGGTGTAGCTAGCATGAACAGCGGGTACAGCTTATGCAGACAATAGGCACACTGTGCGCGGATAGCTGGCATAACACACATGGACAACAGGTGCGGCACGTGTGGACAATAGGCAACAGTGACAGTGCATGCAGATAGCATTAACAACACTTATGGACAAAAGTGGCAACGTGCACGGACAACATTAGTAGCACATGTGGACAACAGTGATAGTGCGTACGGACAGCAATAACAGCACATGCGAACAACAATAGCAGCACGTGTAGGCAGCAACAACAACGGATACAAGCAGCAATAGTAGCAGGTTTGGCAACTTGCAATAGCAAGAGGAGAAAGTGTGTCTGGCAAAAGGTCCAGTAGCTTGCAACAGTAGAGGAGGAAATGTACTCAGTAGTAGGTTTGACAGCTTGCAGTAGCCGAAGAGAAAACGTGCTTGACAACAGAGGAGAGATCTTACCAAGGTAACAGGTGAGGCAGCACCAACAATAGGTGAGACAACAATGGCAACGAAGGAAGGAGAAGATCCATATTCTACTTTAACAGTCCATACACATTGAGTGATCGTACTTCAGAAAAGGTTTTTCCATAAACTCTTGATAATTTGTTGAACAACAAGGTGGGATACCCTTAGAGTGATTGGGAGATTATTGTAAGTGATTAAGGAGTAATCCTTCCACAACCAAACTGTATCCCTTGATAACAAGAGTGGATTGTGTGATTTAAAATGGATCCTATCACACTATGGACATAGTTCACACATTGTGGGTGAACCATGTAAAAATTTTCATGTGTGCTTGGGTGCTTGTGCATTGATTTATATTTGTACTGTTGTGCTTACATAAAGGATAAAGATAAAAATTGGATCATTGGCTTTAACAAGCCACAACAGTTAAATCAGGATTGATTTGTAAAAAGCGCATATCTCACACTAATTCACCCCCCTCTCAGTGTGAGACCTAAAACGGCCCTCATCATTTGCAACAGTTAAGGAGAAAATGTGTCTTGGTAGTAGGTCCAGCAGCTTACAACAGCAGAGCAGAAAGCATGCCCTAGTAGTAAGTCTAGTAGCTTACAATAGCAATGAAGGTAACCTGCCAAAGCAATAGGAAAGATAGCATTGATAGTAAGAGGAGAGAATTAGCTAAGGCAACAGGGAAGGCAGCATCGGTAACAGAGGAGAGATCTTGCTAAGGCAACAGGTAAGGCAATACTGGCAACAGGGGGAGAGAACCTGTAATAGAGATAATTAGCAGTAGAGTGAACCAACAAAGGGAGAGAACCTGCAACAGAGATAACTTGCAATGAAGATAACCTACAAAGAAGAGACTAACAAAGCCTGAGCAAAGACCAACAGTGAGGAAAGAGAAGATCCGCATTCTGCACTAGCATCTTGTGCACATTAAATGATCTTTCTCAAGGAAAGTTTTCATTATAAACCTTTTGATAAACTTATTAAAAAAGGATGGGATAACCTTTGAGTGATCAGGAGATCAATCAATTAAGTGATCAAGAGATCAACTCAGTGATTGGAAGATTATTGTAAGTGGTTAAGGAGTGATCCTTTCACAAGTGGTTAAAGAGTGATCCTTCCATAACCAAACTGTATCCCTTGGTAATAAGAGTGGATTATGTGATTTAGGAGTGATCCTATCACACCATGGATGTAGCTCACACATTGTAAGTAAACTATATAAAAATTATTGTGTGTTCTTGGGTGTTTGCATTCGATTAATATCTATATGACTGTTCTCATATAAAGAAGAAATAAAAATTGGATCATTGGTTCTAACAAGTCACAGAGGTTAAATCTAAATAAATTTGTAAAACGTGAATATCTTACATTGATTCACTCCTTGTTGTTCCCACAGCCTTGTATGGGTTGTAATTGTTGTCAACTAGGTTTAAGTGTGCAAGAAAGTAAAGCCACATGGAAGGGTAAGAAGGTAAATCCACATGGAAGGACAAGAACGTAAATCCACATCGAGGGCAAGAAAGTAAATCCGTCGTGTAAGGGCAAAAACGTAAATCCACCACATAAGCCCTATTAGGGTTTCATGGAAGAGATATATAAAAACCTTGGAAGACAAAAATAGGGTAAGGCCAACACAATTGCATACACGGCAAAAAGAGAGGGTGAACGACATAAACACAAAGAGTGAGTTCGGAAAACACAAGAGAGTTCAACCAAGGAGAAAAAAAAAAAGGCCAACACAATTGAATACACGACAAAACACCAAACCCTATGCAGAAGAACACCGAAAAGTACAGTTGTAGTGAACAATGCAGTCGTCGTGAACAGTACAGCCGTCGACGGGAAGAGAGAGATTCAGTCGTCAAGTGAATAGTAACCGTCGCAGGAAGAAGAAAAGAAAATGAAAATTGACCAAAAAGAAGGAGACGCCGAAAGTAGGGGCTGAATGAAGAACAGCGAACAGAGGACGGCGAAATCAGAGACGTCGTCGGGCGGAAGGAGAGAAACCCATGAGGAACGGCACACTACCGACACACCAGCGATCTATGAGGAGACAACATGGTAAAGAGAGAAACAGACAGTCGAAAAAATAGAGAAACGGGTCGACGGGAGAGAAAACCGGTTACGGCTAAACAGGGCTGGATGGCAGGATGAAGAAAAGCAGACCGGCGGAAGAAGCAACCAGACGGCCATAGAAGAGAGAGATACCGACAGTAACAAAGAACAACCATCAAGAGAGAGAGAAAGAAGAGACGGCCGGAATAGAGGAGTCGATACAGCCAAAATCAGATCCAACTGGACGGTGAGATAGATCCGACTGGACATTGAGAGAGAGCCAGCTGAACGAAGAGAGAGAAACCACCGGCAAAATCGAAGGCGAACGAAGAGAGAGAAATTCGACGAGAAGAGAGAGAAATTTGGTTGGACAGCAAGAGAGAGAGAAATAGATAGGCGAGCCGTGAGATAGTGAGATCGTGAGACAAGGAGATGGGGAGACAGTGAGACAGTGAAAGCAGGAGTTGTGTGAAACAACGTAGAGAAGGAATTCGGCGAAGCATTGAACTCAACGTATTTCCAGACTTCTTTAAGAAAGGTTAAAGAGCGTTGCGGTGAACTTTTAAGCGGCAGTGGAGTAGCCTTTCAATTCAACAGAGGCAAGACAAGCTAAAAGGAGGGTAGAATAGTAAGTGACACTCTTTGTATTGTACTTGCTTAGTAATTGCAATAGTGAAAGGAGTAGAGAATTAAAGACATCCATTGTAACCTAAATTATCAAGTATAGTGGATAGTCTCGGTAAGGGAGAGTCCCTACCACCGTGGATGTACGTCACGTTGATAGAACCACGTAAATCTCGTGTGTCCTTAATCTGCTTTACGTTCTGTATTTTGAATTGAGTTGTGAACGCAACTAAAGTATCAGCCAACCCATAACCTAACGAAGACCTAAACAAGAACATCCGTATTGTCTATTAGGCAAGGTGTCTGAAAGGTGATTTTGGGGACTATTGTGATTAGTAGGTAGCAATAGATCTACCTTATTTAAGTCTAAGAAAGAGTTTGCTTTTAAGAAGAGATTGAAGTTGTTCACTTACTTGTGAATTACGAATTATGGTGATACTGATTCACCCCCCCTTTCAGTATCTAAACTAGTAGATCCTGGGGAGAAGTCGGGAACTTCAATTGGTATCAGAGCACAGGTTCACCAGTTTGAAACTTAACAACTTGGTGTATTAGTTTGAAGGGATCTAAAAGTTTGACTTGTTCAGCATACTGAGAAATGGAAGCCGGTACTAACACCAACACCACTTATAGCAAGAAGGTTCCAATCTTTAACGGAACCAACTACCATATGTGGAGAGCAAGAATGCAAGTGGTATTTTCAACCATGGGTATGAACGTGGTGAAATGCATATAGGAGGGTTTTGTGGTTCCGAAAGAAGGTAAAGACCCAACCCCAGAAGAGTTAAGGCAGTTTGAGATAAATGGGAAGGCCTCAAACGTCATCATTTTAGCATTGACAGATGTTGAGTATGCTAAAGTGATGGACTGCAAATCTGCCAAGAAGATAAGGGACAGATTGCAGAAAGTCTATGAAGGTGATGCCAAAATGAAGGAGTCTAAGCTTCAAGTGTTCAAGGAGAGATATGAATCTCTCAGAATGCAGAAAAATGAGATAGTCTAAGAGTTCTTCACCAGGGTTATTGATGCTGTAAATGACCTTAGAAGTTATGGGAAGAACAAGAAGGACTCATTGATTGTGAAGAAAATTTTGAGAATTCTGCCTGAGAGGTTTGCCTCAAAGGTAGCAGCCATAGAGGAGAGTAGAGATCTTAATTCTATGTCTCTGCATGATCTCCAGTGCAATCTCATTGCATATGAGATGAGGATAAAGTTAGCTGAAAGCTCTGCAACAATAATGGTATCAGAGGAGGCAGCTTTCAAAGCTATGAAGCACTTGAAGATAAAAGAAGAGAAAGAATCATCTAGTGAGGAGTATAGATGAGCAAGAAAGTAAAGGTGAAGTGTTGTCTTACTTCACAAGGAAATTTAAGAAGGGGTCTAAGAAGGAAAAAGGACAGTTGTCCTTGAGATGTTATCGTTGTGGGCAAACTGGACACTTTGCTTCTTAGTGCAAAGTGAAACTTGATGATGAAGATGATGATGGTGATGATGAAGATGAGGATGGTGATGATGAGCCGAATTCAAAATGGAGAAGACCATCATTCAAATCAAAGAAGTCCAGTAAGAAGACTGCCAACCCATAGAAGAAGAAGAGAGGCTCATTTAAGAGTTATGTGAGTCGGATAAAAGAAGCTAATGAGGAGGAAGATGAAAAATCATTAGATGAGCATGCCTTATGGCATCAACTAAAGGTGGTAGTGCAACCTCTGAAGAGGAAGAGGAGGTTGATGAAGAAGAGCCAGATCTTGAAGCTGAGCTGGAAGCAGCTTCAAAGGAGATAATCAGAAGGGGCAGAACCATAAAAAGGTTGGAAGCTCACATAAAACAAGTTGAAGCAAAGTCTGAGCAAGCTGAAAGTCAAAAGGATGAAATAAGGGCTGAACATATTGACTGGAAGAGAAGATTTGAAGAACAGATCAAAATATGTGAAGACCTTACAGTAGAGCATGGCTCAAGGACTTCAACAATTGAAGAAATGGAGATAGAGTTGCTGAGACTTCAGCAACAACTCAAAAGTAGTGAAGAGAACTTGCAGAAGCTTGAAATGATAGGAGAAACAAGTTCTGCAAAAGGAGAGAAGAATGTAGAGAAAATGCAGCAATTTGAGGCTGCACTAGCTAAAGAAAATAAGAATGTGCCAAAGAAGTTAAAAGAGAAGGTTGTGACTCAGAAGAAGATAGCTGAGAATAAAGAAGATCTGAAGAAGCAACCTAGGGTGGCAAACAAGAAGGAAGAAAAGAAAGTCAGCCAGCAGAGGGCTACAGCTGAACAGAAGAAGGAGAAGAAGGTGACTGAAATGAAAGTCACACAAGCAAAGAAGCAAGCTACTTTGCCTACACAGCAAGTGATGAATAGAAGAAGACAAGCTGTGATAAGACCCAAGAAGAGGCAATTTCAAGGTCATTGCCTTTATTGTGGAGTTTGGGGTCATAAGGCGAATAATTACTGGTGGAGAAGGCAGTATATGTCTCCAACTTGAAAAGATACGATGCTACATACAGGGGGAGACAATACAAAATTTAGAGGAGAACACCTGTCGTGAGTTCTTGCACATACTGTAAAAAGCAAGGACATACTAACAAGTTTACTGTATTGGCAGACTTGGAACAATGTGAAAGGTGCAGGCAGGATGGCCATAATGCCAAAAGATGCATGATACTTCTCCCTGAGCAAGAGAAGACACTCAATAGCACAGTGAAAACAAGCAGTGCAGTCAAAGCTAAGAAAAAGGAGAAAGCTATCTTCCAGCTAGTTCAAAAGAAGGAATATAGAGCAAAAAGGGAGGTGGCTAATATAGCTGAAATTGCACTAAAGGCTGATTGCAAGGATAAGCAGTGGATCCTTGATAGTGGATGCACTTCGCACATGACGGGAGCTAAAAGTAAATTATCAAAGCTAAAAAAATCAAGAGAAGGCAATACTCTTGCAACCGGGAAAAGAACAACTTGAAATTTATATGTGATTGATGAGGACAAGACAAATAGCTATTTACTTACAAAAGAAGAAGAAAATCAACTATGGCATAGGAGGCTGGGACACTTATCACAGAAGAACATGAGGAAGCTGACCACTACTCATGCAATCAGAGACATTCCCGACCTCAGGAAAGAGAGAGAGTATGTTTGCTCAGCATGCTCTAAAGGAAAACATGCCAAAAAGCAGTACAAGACCAAAGAGTTCAGTTCTGAAGTAGTGCTTGACATTGTGCATACTGATTTATGTGGACCGATGAGGACAAAAGGGTTGAAAGGTGAAAGGTACTTCATGTTGTTTGTTGATGATTATTCAAGAAGGACCTGCCTTATGCACCTCAAACACAAGTCAGAAGTTTTGAATTGCTTCAAGAGATACAAAAGATTGGCTGAAAATGAGAATGGAAGGAAGATCAAAGTATTAAGGTCAGATCAAGGCACTGAATTTACAAATGAAGCTTTTGAAGATTACCTTGAGAAGCATGGTATTCATCATCAGATGGCAGCAGCAAGAACACCTCAACAGAACGGGGTGGTAGAGAGGAAGAATAGAGCTGTGGTTGAAATGGCAAGAACTCTACTGCTGGAATCCAAGCTTCACACAAGATTTTGGACAGAAGCAACATTTACAGCCGTACATCTACTAAACAGAGTATTACTAAGGCCCAATACTGATAAGACTCCATATGAGCTATGGAGTGGAAAGAAGACAACAGCCAAGTATCTCAAAGTCTTTGGTAGCCTATGTTTTGTGAAGAACAAGGAGTAAAACTTGGGAAAATTCAACGCTAGGTCTGATGAAGGCATCTTTGTGGGATACTCAAAAAAGACAAAAGGTTACAGAGTTTTCCTACATAAGCTGGGAAAAGTGATCACTTCCAGTGATGTGAGAATAAATGAGAACTGGAAAACAATGCAGAATGGAGAAGTTGAGGACAATGAAGAAGATGACTTCAATATAGATGAAGAATCAGACCAACCTGATGAAAAGGAACAAGAAGTAAGTTCAGACTCAGAGAAGAATGAGTTTGAAGATGAAGAAAGAGATCCTTTTGCAACTAAGACTATGCAAGAAAGAAAGCCAAAGAAAACGTGGACCAGTGCTCATCAAGAAAATTAGATCGCAGGTGACCCATCAACAGGAGTTACAACAAGAAAAAGAATTATGGGAGCTACTGCTTTACTGTCACAAGTTGAACATAAATCTGTTGAAGAGGCTACACAAGATCTAACTAAATTTCTGTCCACAGAGCTGTTTGAAAAGCACAGAATGAGTCTATCCGTGCGAATGCCTCCTCAAGCCTGAAAATTAGGTGAATCCTCCATCTCTACTTTGCGAGTTTTTTAAATTTGTAATTGGTTGGCAAAGGGGGAGAGAAGCAATAGTGTAGGGGGAGCTGTAAAGAAAGGGGGAGTGCATATTTAGGGGGAGTTGAAACTGCTGCATAGTGGCTTTTGTTATGAGTGTTGCCAACAATTACAAAGGGGGAGATTGCTATTCCCACAGCTTTGTATGGGTTGTAATTGTTGTCAACTAGGTTTAAGTGTGCAAGAAAGTAAAGCCACATGGAAGGGCAAGAAGGTAAATCCACATAGAAGGGCAAGAACATAAATCCGTATGGAGGGGCAAGAAAGTAAATCCGTTGCGTAAGGGCAAGAACGTAAATTCGCCATGTAAGCCTTATTAGGGTTTCATGGAAGAGATATATAAAGACCTTGGAAGACAAAAATAGGGCAAGGCCAACACAATTGCATACACAGCAAGAAGAGAGGGTGAACGACATAAACACAAAGAGTGAGTTTGGAAAACACAAGAGAAACCGTTCAACCAAGGAGAAAAAAAAGGCCAACACAATTGAATACACGACAAAACACCAAACCCTATACAGAAGAACTCCAAAAAGTGCAGCCATAGTGAACAGTGCAGTCGTCGTGAACAGTACAGCCGTCGACAGGAAGAGTGAGATTCAGCTGTCGAGTGAACAATAACCATTGCCAAAAGAAGAAGAGAAAACAGAAATTGACCAAAAAGAAGGAGACGCCGAAAGTAGGGGCTGAACAAAGAACAGCGAATAGAGGACGGCCAAATCGGAGCCGTCATTGGGCGGAAGGAGAGAAACCCGTGAGGAATGGCACACCACTGGCACACCAGCGATCTGCAAGGAGACAACACGATAGAGAGAGAAACAAATGGTCCGAAAAACAGAGAAACGGGTCGATGGGAAAGAAAACCGGTTACGGCTAAATGGGGCTAGACAGTAGGACGAAGAAAAGTAGACCACAGAAGAAGAAACCAGACGGCCATAGGAGAGAGAGATACCGACAACAACCAAGAACAACCGTCGAGAGAGAGAGAGAGAGAAAGAGGAGACGACCGAAACAGAGGAGTCGATACGGCCAAAATCAGATCCAACTGGACAGTGAGAGAGAGCCGGCTAAACGAAGAGAGAGAAACCACCGGCAGAATCGAAGACGGATGAAGAGAGAGAAATCTGGTGAAGAGAGAGAAATCCGGTTGGACAATAAGAGAGAGAGAAACGGACAGGCGAGCCGTGAGATAGTGAGAATGTGAGACAAGGAGACGGGGAGACAGTGAGACGATGAAAGTAGGAGTTGTGTGAAACAACGTAGAGAAGGAATTCGGCGAAGCATTGAACTCAACGTATTTTCAGACTTCTTCAAGAGAGGTTAAAGAGCATTGCTGTGAACTTTTAAGCGGCAGTGGAGCAGCCTTTCAATTCAACAGAGGCAAGACAAGCTAGAAGAAGGGTAGACACAGTAAGTGACACTCTTTGTATTGTACTTGCTTAGTAATTACAATAGTGAAAGGAGTAGAGAATTAAAGACATCCATTATAACCTGAATTCTCAAGTATAGTGGATAGTCTCGGTAAGGGAGAGTCCCTACCACCGTGGATGTACGTCACGTTGACGGAACCACGTAAATCTCGTGTGTCCTTAATTTGCTTTACGTTCTGTGTTTTGAATTGAGTTGTGAACGCAGCTAAAGCATCAGCCAACCCATAACCTAACGAAGACCTAAACAAAAACATCCATATTGTCTATTAGGCAAGGTGTCTGAAAGGTGATTTTGGGGACTATTGTGATTAATAGGTAGTAATAGATCTACCTTAGTTGAGTCTGAGAAAGAGTTCGCTTTTAAGAAGAGATTGAAGTTGTTCACTTACCTGCGAATTGTGAATTATGGTGATACTAATTCACCCCCCTCTCACTATCACAAACTAGTAAATCTTAGGGAGAAGTCGGGAACTTCACTCCTCCTCTCAGTGTAAGGCCTAAAAAGGTCCTCATCAAGTGGTATTAGGGTCTATTTTTCTGTTGATCCAATTTGCTTGCTTTTATTTGAAGTTGTTTGTGGCTACTATGAATTCTTATCTCTACTGCTAATTGAGATCATAGATAGCATGAATAGTATTAACAACAAAGGCATCCCTACTTTTAATGGACAGAATTATCAGTTATGGAAGAATAGAATGCTTCCATATTTGATGTCCCTTGGTCTTGATGTGTTTGAATTTATTATTAGGGGCTTCATCCTTATTGCCAAAGGTGATGTTATGACGCCTACTAATAAGAAGAATTTGGAGTGTGATGGAAAGGCAAGAAATGCTTTATATACCTCCTTATCAGATAAAGAACTTACCAAAGTGATGAGGTGCAATACAGCCAAGCAAATCTGGGACAAATTGAAGAACATTTATGAAGGAGACAAGGTTATGAAGGAAGCTAAGCTAAAAATCTGGAGGAGCAGATTCAAAGACATAAAGATGTAGAATGATGAGTCTGTAGATGTCTTTTTCACAAGAGTCAATGAAATTATTTGCTTCATCAGAAGCTATGGAGAGGAGATATATAAGGCCACTGTGGTAAGGAAAATACTTAAAATCTTGCCAGAAGCTTATAATGCCAAAGTCTTTTCCATGGAAGACAGAGATCTAAATAAGTCGCTCTTAAATGATTTGCACAGTATATTGGTGACTTATGAAATGAGAATAGCCCTAATGAAGAAAGAAATGAAGTCTGAGGTGGAGAATGAGCTGGCCTTCAAGACAATGAAGAAATTAAAGATTAATGACCGAGAAAAAAATCTAACAGCAACTTTGGAGAAGAAGATGGTGATACTAAACTGGATGAAGTCATGACATATATTACTAAAAATATAAGAAAAGGAAAAAGGAAGTACAAATGAAAACTATCCTTAAAGTGTTTTAGTTGTGGAGACATAGGGCACTTTGCTGTGGACTGCCCAATGAGAATAGAAACTGATAGTGATGATGATGATGAGCCAATTCCAAGTAGGAGGGCCAAGTAATCCAGCTATTCTAAAGTTGGAAATTCAAGTGCTAAAAGGAAAAAAAAATCTTTAAATCCAAAAAAGGAATTTTCTGAGCAAGCTGGATGAAGAAGATTTTGAAGAAGAAAGTGATGATGATTCCGATGATGAGGCTATAAAGAATGTGCTGCTTGCTCAAGTAGATGATGATCAAGAATCTTCAAGTGATGAGGAATTAACTAAAAAAGAAGAGGATGAGTTGGTGTAGTAACTTGAAATTGAATAGAGAGCTTACTTGCATAAAAATAGCAAGTTAGAAAAAGAGGTAAAGCATTTTAAGAAGCTGTTTGAAAATTCTTCTATTGATGAATTTGAGCTCCAAGTGAAGGCAAAGGAGTTTGAAGCAAAAAAGAGGGAGTACTTGAAGAGAATTGAGGAACTGATCGTACTTGAGGCAGAGCAAGGCAAGATACACAAAGATCTTGATGCTAAGGTGATTGCACAAGAGCAACACTTTGCAAGCCAAGCTCCATAAGGTTAAGTCCAAACTAAGGAAGCATGAAGAAAGCTTTATGCAAGCCATAGAAGTGAAAGGAGAGTCATCTTCAACAAATGCCATCAAGGAGGATGCTACCAGAGAGTTGGATGAGTGTCTAAGCAATCAAAGACCTCATTCCATAAAGAAAAAAGGACTTAGCTACATTGAAAAGCCGAGTGAAAAGGTAAAAGAAAAGAAGAAAATTGTGTTTGTGCCTGAAAGTAAGCACAATGACACTATAGAGAAGAGAAACCAACCCAAGATAAAATGGGTTAGGAAAGAAATGGTGAAGACTCCCATCCAAAGGAGACAGGCTGTCAAAGATGGAGAGAAGGTTGCCATAATAATTGCTAAAAAAAAGAGACATGAACTTGGTAAAATAAGAAAATCTAGATTTGAAGGATTTTTTGGGAGCTGTGGTAAGTATGGGCATAAGGCTAATGTGTGTTGGAGTAATGGGTCAATAATGAAGAGGAATGTGAGGCAAGAGCCTAGAGGGAGACTTTATCAAGAAAGGAGACAATCTCAAGTGAAAAGAAGTCATATTCCACTAAAAAATAGTTTTGATTTACTGGGAGAGATCTGTGGAAGATGCGAAAGGGTTGGACACACTGTTGAGGATTGTTTGATATTGCTACCTAGTTAAAGAGTGCAAAGGAGAACACCTCTACATCCTCTCACATTCAGCCAAACATTGCTACCTAGTTAAAGAATACAAAGGAGAACACTTACACATGTACCTATATTCGATCAACCATTGCTACCTAGTCAAAGAGTGCCAAGGAGAACACCTATACATGCTCCCACAATTGGGCAAAGAAGAACAAGAGGAAGAGAAATGTCTATGGTTATGGAAGTAACCTTAAAAGCTTCCAAGAAAGAAAAGCCATGGATCCTAGACAGTGGTTGCTCTTTACACATGACAGAAGACTCTAAGGTGTTCAAGGAAGTAGTAAAATATAATAGAGGATCAGTCAGAGTTGACAATGATGGTGCCTTAAAGATTAAAGGTATCGATGCTACTAAAATTGGTGCAGAAAAATTGAAATCAAAGAAAGTGCTTTATGTTGAAGGGTTAAAACACAATCTCATCAGTGTTAGCCAACTTTGTAATGATATAAAGTTACTTTCAATAAGAGTGGCTACATGATAAAGAGATTAACTAATGGTGCTGTTCTTATTAAGGGTGAAAGAACAAATGGAAACTTATACCAAGTTGCTAGAAGCAACAACACACGCTACATGAGCACTAAAGATGAGAATTTATTGTGGCATAGAAGATTAGGACATCTTGGACAAAAAAGACTAAACTTAAGTCTTTAGCCACCCCCTAAAGGCTAAGGTATGCCTTTAACCCCTCTCCCTTTCCCTTTTTTATTATTCTTTAGAATTGTTGTCAAAGGGGGAGATATTTTGTATAAATCCAAAAAGGGGAGTAGCTTAATAAATAAAAGGAGAGAAATTGTCAAGGGGGAGAAGTAGAAAGGGGGAGTTAAACCTAGTTAAGGGAGATGCATGTTTCAGAAGGAGCTATGAATATCAAAAGTTGTGCTTATGATTAATTGTTGATTTGTAGATTTAATGTGTTGCCAACAAATCTAAAGGGGGAGATTGTTGAGCCCATCTTTAATGGCTAATGTTGGATTTGTTGTCAACAGCATCTCACATAGTTGTTCTTGTTAATTTGATGATATAAATGTCGTTAAGATGCAAAAAAGTTGTTGGTCAAAACCATTAATGGTAGGTTGACTGAAGTCAATGTTGACCATTAATCCTAAACTTTAAAAATCAAATCTAGCTGTTGATTGTAGGGTAACTTTAGAAATCAATACTGATCATTGATGATCATGTAACCTTAATCTCAAGGTTCTATAAATAACCTTACACCTTGCAAGACATGTGTGTGTGCTACAGATTTTTCTAAAAGGAACGACAAACCTAAAGGTAGCCAAAATGAGAGGTGAACGGCAAAGAGGAGGTAGCCACCAAGGGAGGTGCAGCCGGCCAAGGAAAGTGCAACAATTGACTAAGAGAGTAGTAACCAAGGAAAGTGCAGCAGTTAGCCAAAGGAGTTGTAGCAGCAGCTAGCCAAAAAGGAGGTGACAACAACCATCAAAGAAAGAGGCAGCCACATTAACCCAAAGAGAAGTTGTGGTAACCAGCAACCACACCAAAGGGAGAAGAAGGCAGCCTTACCAAAAGGAGAACAAAGTGCAGTAGTTGGTAATCACACCAAACCAGCAAAGGAGATGTGCAGTAGCCACACCAAGGAGAGAAAAATGTGCAGTAGCCATCCCAATGAGTGACGGACATGCAACAACCACCAAAGAGGGAGATTGCAACAACAAGGCTACAAGCAATAACAGCAAGGGCAAGCAGCAAACCAAGAAGAAACCCGCTGCTTGTCGATAACACCAGTAACAACCTGCTATTATAGCAGCAATATGTTACAACCAGCAGCAACCTACTAAACTAGTAATCCACAACACCAGCTGCAACTTGCAACAACCAGTAGCCACCAAGCAAGGTGCAATCAGCCAAGAAGGAGAGAAAGAGAGCAAGGGGTAGCTGGCCAAGGAGAGTGCAACAACTACTAAGGAAAGAAGGCAAGGCAGTCAGCCAAAAAGAGGAAGAAAGAAGGCAAGGTAACCAGCCAAGAATAGAGCAGTAGCCACCAAAGAAAGAAGGCAAGGCAACCGACCAAGGAGAGGCAGCAAGGTAGCCGACTAAGAAAAGAAGGAAAGAAGGAGCAACTGCCAGCAGAAGGTGGAGCAGCAACCAGTAGGTGGTGTAGCAGTAGCCGGTAGGTGTTGTAGTAACAGCAAAAGGGTCTTGCACCAACAACCAACACGCAGGGATAGCAATAAAGGCGCGAGAAAACTACTACAGTGTGTAGGGAGAGCAACAACGGTGCGAGAAAGCAGCAGTAGCACGCACAGACAGTAGTAGTGCGAATCGATAGCAGGAGTAGCACATGCAGATAGTAGGAACAGCATGTGTGGACAGTAGCTACAATGTGTGCGAACAACAGCAGAGGCTTGTGCAAACAGTAGGCACAATTTGTGCGGATAGCGGGTGCAGCTAGCGTGGATAGCAGACACAACTTGTGCGGACAATGGGCACAGCGTGTGCGGACAGTGGGCATAGCGCATTCAGACAGTGAGCATAGCGAGTAGGCGCAGAGTGCACAAACAGAGGGCGTTGAGAGCATGGACAGCATGAGCAATGCATGTAAACAGTAGGCATAGCGCACATGGACAGCAGGCACAACATGTGTGAACAGCAGGCATAACGCATACAGATAACAGGTGCAACATGCACAGACAGAAAAAGCATGGACAGTAGGCACAGTGTGTGTAGACAACAGGCAGCAATGACAGTGGGTGTAGATAGCATTAACAGCACAGGTGGACAGTAGCAGAAAAATGCGGCAACGCATATAGACTACATTAGCAACCTGTATGGACAACAGAAGCAGCCCGTGCATATGTAGGTAGTGACAACAGAACATGCAGATAGCGATAGTAGCTTGTGCATGTGTAGACAGCAAAAGCAAAATGTGTAAACAACAATAACAATGTGTGCATACAACAATAACAGCCCATGCACGTGTAGGCAGCAAAAGTAGAACGTGCAAGCAGTGATAGCAGCACGTGCAACTAGCAATAACAGTAGGTCCAGCAACTTGTAGTAGCTGAGGAGAGAATGTGTCCCAACAGCAGGTTCGGTAACTTGTAGTAGCCAAGGAGAAAACATGTCCCGGCAGTAAGTCCAACAACTTACAGCAACAAAGGAAAAAGCGTGCCCCGACAACAAGTCCAATAACTTGCAGCAATAATAAAGGCAACCTGCCAAAGTAGCAAGAGAGGCAGCATTGACAGCATGAGGAGAGAACCTGCTAAGGCAGCAGGTGAGGTAACATTAGCAGCAAGGGGAGAAAACTTGCATCGAAGATAACTGACAGCAGAGAGAACTAACAGGGGGAGAGAACCTGCAGCAGAGATAACATATAGCGAAGATAACCTACAAAGAAGAGACCAAAAAAGCCTACGCAAAAATCGGTAATGAGGAAGGAGAAGATCCACGTTTTATATTAATAGTCTATACATATTAAGTGATCTTTCTCCAAGAAAGTTTTCATTATAAACCTTTTGATAAACTTGTTGAAAAATGGTCGGATATCCATGAAGTGATTGGGAGATCATTGTGAGTGGTTAAGGAGTGATTCTTCTACAATCAAACTATATCCCTTGATAACAAGAGTGGATTGTGTGATTTAGGAGTGATCCTATCACACCGTGGATGTAACTTATACATTGTGGGTGAACCACGTAAAAATTGTCGTGTGTTCTTTAGTGCTTATGTTTAATTGATATCCATATGGTTGCTCTCACATAAAGAAGAAATAAAAATTGGATCATTGGCTCTACCAAATCACAGAAGTTAAATCCAAATAGATTTGTAGAAAGCAAATATCTCACACTGATTCACCTCTCTCTCTCAGTGTGAGACCTAAAAAGGTCCTCATCACCACCACACTCAAGTAATTTGGTGTATGTGTTTGAGATGATAAGGAGTTTCATAGGTGGTCTAAGGATTGATTAAAGATGCACGAAATCAAATCTAGCTAAGTTAAACAACATTAGCTAAGAGATTCCAAAGGCTTTTTGCATTATCTATAGAGAAAAAGGGTTTATTAAATAGCTTCAGTGAATGGAAGCATAATTTTTGGGTATGGAAATTCATTTGGCATTAAAGTTTTTTTGATTAGGAAAATGATCTACGTGCTAAGTTTTTTAACCTTATATTAGCCTATCAACCAATGAGAAGGGAGAAGGACAATTTTATATGGCAATGAGAGAAGGATAAGCAGTCCTTTTTTAGATCCTTTTGTGACTTCTATAATTGCCTTCATAAACCATATAAGGAAGGGTAGTGGGTATATGGCAAAGATTGGATCTACTTAAAGGGAAGGTTTTTGGGTGGCAATTGATAATAAATTGCCTTCTAGATAAAGAGAGACTATGTCTAATCAAAAGTTTTAATCGAGATGTCATCTACTCACTTTACTCTATAGGGCAAAATTAATTACTTATTTGTTTCTTCATTGCCACCATGCTTAGGCAATTTAGTGTACATGTTTGAGATGATGGAGAGTTTCATGGGTGGTCTTAAGCTTAATTAAAAGATGCATGAGAGTCATTGTGTGAATTGGGTTAAGGTTGCACATCAAAAGAGATATGGCTAATGTGGTTTTATGTGATCATATGGTCTATTTGATTAGGGAGGAATGAACACATTTTTGTTGGTAAGCCATTCTTACTTGATAAAACTTATGATTTGATTTGTATTAGGCTATGGTGGTGGTCATGGGAGAAGTGGCTATAATGTAACTTTGGGCTTGACTTGTTCATAATGAACCTTTAAGGTATCCAACCTATAAGGAAAGAAAATATACAACCATGGGACCTACCTAGTCTTTACCCTTGAAGGGTACATACAAATTCAATACAAATGTCATGATGATTGATGTGTATGGAAGATAGGTATAAAAGGTGTGTTATGACACAATGATGAAAAGGTAGTGTGCATGTTCTTTGAGGTGATCAGGGCCACTAATATTAATGAGGTAAAGCTACTTGCAATCAAAGAAGTAGTTGACATATAAAGTCAACAAAATGACATGAGAAGGGCTCTACTAATCATCAAAGGTAACTCCTAAATTGTAGTTGTATGGATAAACAATAAGGAAGACCTTGAAAGCTCTTGTCAATGTTCCATGATATCAACAATAAAACCAAAGACTAAGTTTCCTTTGTCTTGTAGCCTTAGGAATGTAACCAATTCATAGACATTTTAGCTAAGCAAGGCAAGTCCCATTACATAAACTTAATGGTATAGATTTGAGGGACCTTGTTAACTAAAAGCTATAAGTTGGAAGAGGTTGTGTATGTCCTTTATTGTTGATACAAATTGCTCTATCTATAAGTTTTTATGTTTTTTGTTAATAGAGGACTTTTTGTCTACAGTCTTATGCAATTGTATAGATTGTCAAATGCACTTTTACAACTTGACATTCAAAGAAAAGAGACAATTTTCATAGTTGTCAGAGATAGCGATGGACATATAATTATCGTTAAACTACTTTAAGTTCTTGAAGAGAAAGAACTTGATTTCCTTGCTCCAATCTTAATGCTCTTCCCTTTGGATAAAGATTTAGACTCTATCATGTGTGGGTTTGAGACAATAATGACTTAAATGTGTTGACTATGAAGGATTGATAAGGATTTGAAGGATCTAAGGTTCAAGATTTGAAAAAGAAAGAAAATTTCTAAAATATGAAGGCTTCATGTAATTTTGGAAAAAGAAATGGAAAAAAGGGCTTTTAAAATGTGATTGGTCAACCAAAGCATATGGTTGCTTATAAACCAATTGGTCACTTCTTTTTGGGATAAAAAAACTCCATATTTTATTTTTTAAGCACAAAACATCTAAATCATATAGCATAATATATATCAATCAAAATCACAAAAATGATGCTTTAAAATATATAAAAACATATTGAGATCAATTAAGCTCAAACATGTCTAATCTCTCTTTAATGGACAAAAACTTGTCTTTACTTAAAGGTTTGGTAAAAAGTCAACCAACTAATCATCAGTGCTCACAAACTTTAAGGATACATATCCCATAAACAATAATCCCTAATAAAATAATGCTTGAAGCTAATGTGTTTGGTTTTGGCATATTGCATAAGTAATTTAGTCATATTAATTAAACTTGTATTATTAAACATGATAGGCAGATTAAAGTAGGGCAATCTAAAGTACCCTAAAGTTTACTTTATCTAAAGCAATTAAGTATAATAGCAACTAGTTGCCAAATACTAAGCTTCAATTACAAAAGGAGCAACTAAATCTTACTTTTTATTGGAGCAAGAGACTAGGCTTTTCTTAAGAATTTACAAGCAAGAAATTTCAGATTTGAAAGATTTTATTTGTACTGTAGTAAGTATGGGTACAAGGCTAGTGTGTGCTAGAGTAATGAGCTTATAGTAAAAAGGAATGTGAGGTAAGAGTGTAGGGGGAGACTCTATCAAGAAAGGAGACAAACTTAAGTGAAAAGAAGTCAAATTCCACTAAGAAACAAATTTGATATGTTGGAAGAAATCTATGGAAGATCTGAAAAGGCTGGACATATTGCTGAGGAATGCTTGACATTACTTCCCAGTAAGAATGCAAACACCTATATATGCTCCTATGTTTGGCTGAAGAAAAAGAAGAGGAAAGGAAATGGCTATGGTTATAGAAGTAGCCTTAAAAGCTTCCAAGAAAGAAAAGTCATGGATCTTAGACAATGGCTGCTCTTCAAATATGACAGGAGACTCTAAGATGTTGAAGGAAGTAAAAAAACATGCTGGAGGGTTAGTCACATTTGGCAATGATGGTGCCTTAAAGATTAAAGGTATTAGTGCTACTGAAATTGGTGTACAAAAACTGAAATTAGAGGAAGTGATTTATGTTAAAGGGCTAAAATACAATCTAAACAATGTTAGCCAATTTTGTAATGATGGACATAAAGTTACTTTCAGCAAAAATGGCTACACAGTAAAAAGATTAAGTGATGGTGCGGTTCTTATAAAGGGAGAAAGAACAAATGGAAACTTATACCAAGTTTCTAGCAACAAAAACATATGCTACATGAGCACCAAAGATGAGAATTTGTTGTGGCATAGGAGATTGGGACATCTTGGACAAAAGGGATTGAACAAATTGTTCAAAAATGAAGCTATGAAAGATGTACCCAAGTTGAGAAGAGAAAGAAATGTAATTTGCAACACGTGTTAAAAGAGGAAGATAGTGAATGCTACCCATAAAAATGTGGAGATTCAAACAAAGAAGTCATTTGAGCTCATTCATTCGAATATTTATGGGCCTATAAGACAACAATCATCAAAAGGTGATAGATACTTCATTTCTTTTATTGGTGATTTTACAAGAATGACTTGTATTATGTTCTTAAAACATAAATTAAATACTTTCAATAATTTCAATACAGGAGGCTGGCTAAAAATCAGTTGGGAAGAAGAATTAAAAGATTTAGGATAGACAATGGGGTAGAATACACTTTCAGTGAATTTGAAAATTATTTGGAAAAGCATGGAGTAAAGTATGAATATGCTAGTCCTTACACACCTCAACAAAATGGAATGGTTGAAAAAAAGAATAGAAGCCTAATAGATGTGGTAAAGACCATGTTGGCTAAGCATGGTACCTCACATGGGTACTGGAGAAAGGCTATCACTACTACCACTCAAATTTAAAATAAATGCTTGATGAGACCACATATAGAGAAGACACTATATAAGCTGTGAAGTAGAAAGAAGCCAAGTGTAAAACATTTTAAAGTATTTGGAAGCTCGTGCCTTGTTAAAATCAAAGGCAAAAGTCTTGAAAATTTTGATAAAAAGGCTGATCAAGGCATATTCTTGGGCTATATACTAAATGGAAGAGGCTTCAGATGTTGCAACAAAAGGTTGTAGAAAATTATAGATACCTTTGATGTTAAAGTGATTGAAGATGGTTCCACAGTGTAATCATAACTTAAGAAAGCTGAAGATGTCATGTGTAATAATGAAAAGGAATCAGAAAGTGATAAATAAGAGGCTATTTAGCATGAGGAAGATGTTGATTCTTAAATTACAAGTGATGAAGAAGATGAATTAAAGTATTCCCAAACTCATAGAAGAGTTAGAGCTAAAGTTGAGGTTAAAAACATTATTGGTAGCAAAAAGGATTTTGTGCAGACTAGAAGAAGGCTAAAAGTAGTGAATAAACCTCATTGATCTCTAAAGTTGAATCCATGTTAGTGGGAGAAGCATTAAAGCACAAGGAATGGGTATGTGCTATGAATGAAGAGCTTAATCAAATTGAAAAGAATAATAATTGGTGTTTAGTTCTTGACCTAAAAGGAAAAACATCATTGGAACCAAGTGGGTGTTCAAAAATAAGCTCAATGAAAATGGTAAGGTTGTAAGAAACAAGGCAAGACTTCTGCAAAGGTTACTCACAAGTAGAAGGTGTTGATTTTGAAGAGGCCTTTGCTCCTGTGGCCAGACTTGAAACAATCAAAATATTCATGGCCATTACTGCTCAAAGAAATTACAAAGTTTATCAAATGGATGTGAAATCAGCATTTTTGAATAGGGAGCTTGAAGAAAAGGTATTTATTGAACAGCTTGATGGTTTTATACTTGATCATAATAGTTCAAGTGTGTACAAATTAAAAAAAGCTTTATACAGATTAAAGCAAGCTCCAAGAGCATGGTATTCTTAGATATATGCCTCAAGGATATGAAATTTAGAAAAAGGAATATGGATAGCAAGCTATACATAGATGAAGATAAAGAGGGCTAATTAATTGTTATGGTTTATGTTGATGACATAATTTTTGCTGTTGAAAAAAAGACCTTTTGCACTACTCTTGTCGATCAAATGAAGAAGAAGTTTAAGATGTCTATGTTAGATGAAATGAAATTCATTTTAGGACTACAAGTTTTGCAAAGCAAGGCTGAAATTTTCCTCTCCCAAGAAAAATATGTGTGTGAGATATTAAAAAGATTTGGGATGGAGAACTCTAAAGAAGTAAGTACTCCTATCACTATTGGAATAAAGTTAAGTAAAGATAAAGAAGGCAAAATGGTTGATCAGAAGGATTATAGAAAGTTGATTAAAAATTTACAGTATTTAACAGCATCAAGACCTGATCTTGTTTTTGCTATAACACTTTGTGCTAGATTTCAAAGTGAGCACAAGGAATCTCACCTCGTGGCTGCTAAGAGAATTTTGAGATATATTAAGGGCACAATAAATTATAGGCTGCTTTATGATAGAAGTAGACAACTTAATTTATATAAGTATACAAATACTAATTAGGTTGGAAATTGTGATGACAGAAAGTCAACGTTAAGCAGTGCATTTTATTTGGACAATAAATATGTTTCATAGCATAGTAAGAAGTAAAATTTAGTGACTCTAAGCATTGTAAAGGCTGAATATATGACTGCTACTCAAACTTGTACTTAAATGCTATGGATGAAACAATAACTTGAAGATTTGAAATTGGATGTGTAGCTACCTACCATTACCGATTGGTTGTAATAACCAAAGTGCATCAATTTATCAAAGAATCCTGTCCAGCACTCAAAATTTAAACATATTGAAATCAAGTACCACTTCATTAAAGAAAAAGTGGAGAAAAATGAAGTAAAGTTGGAATATGTGCCTATTGCAGAGTAAGTTGTAAATATATTCACCAAACCTTTATCAAGAGAGATGTTCCTAAAGTTAAGGATGAACTTATGTATTTAGCCACCCCTTAGAAACTGAGGTATGCCTCTAAACTCCCACCCTTTCCCTCTTCTATTATTCTTTGGATTTATTATCAAAGGTGGAGATATTTTGCATAAATTCAAAGAGAGTATGCATTGGTCAAAAGGGGGAGTAGCTTGATAAATCCAAAAGGGAAAAATCAAATAAAAGGGGAGAAATTGACAAGGGAGAGAAGCAAAAAAAAATGAGAAGTTAAAAAATTGGGATTATTTCCAATTGGTATCATGCCCACATGTAAAAAGGGAGATGTATGTTTCATGGGGAGCTGTTCCTTTTTGCTGACACTGCTGCTTATGCTTAATTACTGAATTTTGATTTAATGTGTTGCCAATAAATCCAAAGAGGGAGATTGTTGAGCCCATTTTTAATGGCTAATGTTAGATTTGTTGTCAACAACATCTCACATATTTATCTTTGTTTATTTGATGTTATAAGTGCCATTGAGATGTGTTTGCTGTATTTACAAAGTGTTGGCAGCTAATTCATTCAAGGGTGAAGGAAGATGGTATTGGTAGGAATGGTAATGTGTTGCTTAGACAGGCCAATAGATGTAATCCTAGCAATATTGCCTTTGCAAATGACTTTAAGTCAAAGTCAATGCTAACCATTAACCCTAAATTCAAGGAGTCAATGTTAACCACTGACCCTGAATTCAAGGAGTCAATGTTGATCGTTGACCCTAAATTTAAGGAATTAATGCTGACCATTGATTGTAGTGCAACTTTTGGGAATCAATGCTGACCATTAATTATAAAGCAATCCTAAACTCAAGGCTTATAAATACCTATGTAGCTACCAAAAGAAAGCTAAGGCACAGTAAAGAGAGATAGAAAAGGTGCAGAGAACGTACGGGGCAAAGAAAACCAACAAAGAAAATGTTAGAGAAATCAAGTAGTAGAAAAGAAAGAAGCTTCAGTAACAGAAAAGAAAAAGCCTCTAGCAACAAAAAGAAGGAGAGAACTTGCAGAGGAGAGAACCTACAAAGGAAAGACAACAATAATGGTAAAAATAAGGAAAGACAGCAGCAATAGCAAAAAGAAGGAGAGACAGCAGCAATGTTAGAAAGACAAGGAGAGAACTGGTAGAGTAAAGCAAAACCTACTGGGGAGAGAATTTGCAGAGAGAGTTGTAGAAATAAGTAGAAAGAGCTACAAAAATAGGTAGAGAGAGCTACGAAAACATGCAAAGAAATGCAGAGAGAAAGCTGTGAAACACAGCAAAGAAATAATAGGGAGCACAGTAAAGAGAAAGTTGTGAAGAAGGAGAGATCAGCAAAACTTGAGTAGAGACTAGCAGTGAAGAAGGACAAAAAGTTTGAGTAGAGACCGGTAGTGAGGAAGGAAAAGATCAATGTTTTGCAACAGCAACCTGTGCACATGGAGAGATCCTTCTCAAGGGAGTTTTTGTAATCCTCTTTTTTTGAAACTTCTTAAACAAGGGTAGGAAACCCTTGAACTGATCGAGAGATCATTGTAAGTGGTTGGGAAATGATTCTTCCACAACATCAACTATATCCATTGATAACAAGAGTGGATCGTATGATTTAGGAGTGATCTTATCACATTGTGGACGTAGCTCATACATTGTAGGTGAACCATGTAAAAATTTTGTGTGTTCTTAAGTGCTTGTACTTGCTAGATATTTATACAACCATCCTCACATAAAGAAGTAAGATAAAACTGGATCATAAATTTTAATGAGTTACAAAGGTTTAATCTGGACAGATTTGTAAAAGAAAATATCTCACACTGATTCACCCCTTCCCCCTCTTAATGTGAGACCCAAGAAGATCCTTATCACTGTTGATTATTTTAGGTGCAATTGGAACATCATGAGTGACTTAGTTTATTTTACTAGGACTCTTTGAGGTTTGGGAGCATGATTATGCTTAACAAAGGCCAAAGCCAACCCAATTGCCCATTGCAAACAATAGCATCACTATTCACCTACCTTTATTTTTATGCTTTTGTTATTGATACTTTATTTATTTCTCTTTTTTTATAAATATGATTTGTCATAAAAGTAAATATAGCAAAATGTTAAGGAATCTTGGTAAGTAATGAAAGATAAATGGATTTTCTAAAAGTCTTTAAAGAGATTTAGATACTTTTATGGTAATCCTCTACATTGAAAAACAAAAAGAAATTTTTTGAAATTTTTAAAGAAGGTTCATATCCTTTTTACAATAGTTCTACACACCAAAAGTGAAAAGGGAATTTTTTTGAATTTTGGGAAAAGGCTCGAATGTTTTTTTTTTTTTTTTGGTGATCTTACTCATTGGAAGTACAAAGGAAAAATTTTTTGAATTTTTTAAGAAAATTATTATACATTTTATAGTGATCCAACACATTAGAAAATAAAAAAGATCTTTTCCATAAATGCTTGAAAGGATTCAAATGCTTTTTATGGCAATCCTATGCATTGAAAAATAAAATGAATATTTTAACCAAAAAGAATAAAAGGGGTTAATATTGTTTCACATTTATATACTAGCTTAAGACGTCTCAAAATGATATTACTTTCGAGAACCTTACATCATTTTTTCTTTTTCTCATTCTCTTTCATTTTCTTTTTCCTTTCTTTATTCATTTTTTTTCATTTTTCTTTTTCTTTTTTCTCCTCTTTTTCTTTCTTTTTTTTTCTTTTTCCTTTCTTTTCTTTTTACTCAACTCATTTATACCAAACTTGCCCCCATTTTATGTCTCTCACTCTCATTTTAGTCCAGCACTATTTTTTCTTTATATGCCTAACCCTTTAATAGCCATTTTCTCACTTTGTGAGCCTAGAGATGCCTTAAATAGGAATTTTAGGAGTGTTTTTTGGTGAGGAATCAAGATTTGGTCCTAAAATGGCAATTTTTGCTAGGTTTTAAAGCTAGCCGTGGTAAACAAAAGAGAGGATGGCTACCATTAGCAACCTCTAATCAATATGTAGGAGGCACCACTAGTTAAATCATTACTTACTGAGTTGACCAATGTTGGTTTTGTGTAGTGAAGATGACCAAAGGTGGCATATGTGAGAAGGAGAGCTAGTAGTAACAACAAGAGTCCACTTGGAAAACAAAACCTCTTTGATGCGCTAATCAATACATGGAGATTAAGTAGATTAACACCTAAGGAGTTAACTAACAAGTTTTATGTAGTGACAATGATTGGCTATAACATATGCTCTGGTAGTTAACAATAGTTCACTTTTAGTTTTCTATCAATTTGTGAATTTTATGGCCTCCTTTTGGCATGTGACCTTTAGGGACACATCAATCAGCCTTGAAGGACTTCAATGATGGTGCTTGTGATAGTTTTCAGCACAATAAACTCATTTCTCTCTCTATTTTTTTGTTGTTTATTATGTTTTTTTTTCTTTATGTTTATTTTTTAGTGTAAAGGGCTTTTGTGGTCATGGTCCAATTGATTTTTGGTAGACAAAAGCTAAAACACTCTAGATAAGTCTCTTTTATGATTAATCTTTAGGTGTATAGTTGGATATATTAGTGTTTATTGTGTTGTCCTAGCTTTTTTGGTGCTTGCTACTTTGCTATTATTATGTTTATAGGTGTGCTAGTGATATAATTTGTGGCTCTTGGTTATTTTGTGCCAAAATAATCATGTTAGATTGTCTAATGGTCACTAATGGCTATCTTAATGGGTGGAATAGTATTTATGATTAGATTTTTGGTCCTTAATACTTGATTTTATCTTTATTCCTTGGCTTGATTATGGTGTTAAGCTTTATCCTAGATTGTTTATATGTGATTATATTTTAAAATTTATGGCATAGCTTTCTTTGCCATAATAAACTACTAGCTAGCTAAAAGAGCATTCATCATATTGATTCTTGAAAGCTTAAATTTAAGCTAGATTAGTTTTTCCTTAACTTTAATTAAAAGTATTATATGCAATGCTAATAAAAATGGAAGAAACCATTAAAAGGAGCTCATAATTTCATTATTAATGGCATATGAGAGTTGTTTTTTTTTCTTAGGTAGGCATCAAAACATTTAGAGGGAATTGACATAAAAACAAAAGCAACAAAAATCCATTTGAAGCAAAAAAGAAAAGCAAGTTGTTTTCTTACGTTATCTATCTTATGTGTGCTTATTAATGTTTCTATCTCTTTATTTTTTTTGTTAGTCTATCTTAAATAACCTTAAATGCTCATTTGATTATTCTCTCTCATTGCTTTCTTTTTCTCCTAAATGGTACTAACCTTTTTTGGCTCTCTCTTGAAATTAATGTTTTTTTTTTTCTCTCTCTTATGTACACTTTGTCCTAATGTCCTTTTTTTTTTTTTGTATCCATTAGTGTTTGTGCTGGCTTTTGTTGTTAATTGCCCCTTTTAATGCAAAAAAAGGTCCTCCTTTTATAAAGAAGCTTACGCAATTCTAACTATCAATTTTTATTGCTTTTAAATGATTGAAATTGACTTTTCTTTTTATTGAATGATTAAGATTATTTCCACACATATTTAATATTTTATAAGCCATTGACTTGTAAGATTCAAACTTGGATCTAGCTTTTATGCCTTGAAGAAGAGCTAATGGATTAATAATGTTGCACTTGGATACTTGGTATAGTATTAAGAAAGTGATGACCTTCCTTTTGCAGTTTGATGATGCGACTTATACCTAAAATAATATTTTTAGTTTGAATTTAATTTAAGGATCAAGAGAGTTGTCAATTCTTTCTTTTAAGGGTAGGATATATTTTGTATATTGGTCTTTTAGTTGTATATTAGATATTTTAAAGTAATATCCAACAAGTTAATTGTTCTATTATTTTTTTTCTTTTTATTTTTTGTTTTTTTTGTCTTTTCTTCATTTTTATTCTTACTACCTTTCTTTTTTTTGTGTCCAAATAAATAAACCACGATTCAATTGTAATCATACTTTATCCATAAATTAACCTTTTTCATATCTAAATATGAGAACAAGTAAATGTGAGGTCTTCCTTAATTAAGGTGGACAAAATAAGAGTATAACATATATGATGTTTTAGTTCTATGTAAGTGTGACATGTACATGTAAGCATATCTATAAGATACATTTTTGCCATTGTTGAGCCTATATTTGATGGCTAATGTTAGATTTATTGTCAACAGCATCTTATATATGTGTCTTTGTTGATTTGATGTTATGAGTGTCTTTGAGATGTATTTGTTGCATTTACAAAATATTAGCAGCTAATTTATTCAAGAGTAAAGAAAGCTGTTGAGGAAGCAGCCTAAACTATTTAAAACCGGTAGCAGCACTACCCAATGAGCACAAGAAACAGGAGCACTACTACACTTGCTAAACAATTGCGAGAAGAAACAGGAGTTGGAATGATGGATTACAAGAAAGCTCTGTTAGAAACTAGTGGGAATGGTAACATGTTGCTTAAACAGGCCAAGAGATGTAATCCTAGCAATGCTACCTTTGCAAACGACCTTAAGTCAAAGTCAATGCTAATTGTTGACCCTAAATTCAAGGAATTAATGTTGACTATTAATGGTAGGGCAATCCTCAACTCAAGGCTTATAAATATCCATATAGCCACCAAAAAGAATAAGAGAGAACCAGCAAAGGATATAGTAGACAGAGAGAGCAGCAGAAATAACAATAGAGTATGATAGAAAAATGAAAGAGAGGATGGCAGAAAAGGTGAGGAGCAAAAAGAGAAAGCAAAAGAAAAATTGCTAAGAAAGAGCAGGAGAAAAACTGCTAAGAAAGAACAGTAAAAGAACTGGCAAGAAAGAGTAGAAGAATGAATGGCAATGAGAGAGCTATGCAAACGGCAAAGAGAATAACAAGAGGCAACAACAAAAAAGGAAGAAAGAGACAATGACAAAAAAGAAAGAAAGAGGTAGCAGTAGAAAGAAAAGAGACTGCAACAAAAAGGAAGGAGAGACTGACAAAGGTAGGAAAGATGGAGAGCTAACAGAGAGTTGATAACCTGTAGAGGAGAGAAACCTAGTAGAGGCAAGAGAGAAACCTAGTGGAGGTAAGAGAGAAACTCGATAGAGGTAGAGAAACCTAGGTAAAGAATTGAGACCGGTAAAGACTGAGAGTTTAGAACCAGCAGAAAGTATGAGCAGTTGAGAGTTCAGAACTAATAGAAAGTGTGAGCAGCTAAGAGTTCAGAATTGACAAAGGAAAAGAGAAAGCTGTGAAACATGATAGAGAGAAAGTAAGGAGCATGGCAAAGGGAAAATTGTGAAACCGGCCAAAAACTTTTACATGATGATTTATATACAAAACATAATTCTACAAAGAAAATGTGGCTTTTCAAAAACTTTTCAAAAAATTACAAAAACATACAGAACCAATTTTATGATTTTATGCATCATTATAAAATTTATATTTTTTTCTTTGACTGGTGAAGAAGGAGATATTGGTAAAGCTTGAGCAAAGACTAGTAATAAAGAAGGAGAGAATGGCAAAAAGCTTAAGCAAAAACCAGCAGTAAGGAAAGAAAAGATCAGTTTTCTATAACAGCAACTTATACACATGGAAAGATCTTTCTCAAGGAGTTTTTGTTATAATCTTTTTATGAACTTCTTTGAAAAAGAGTGGGAAACCTTTGGAGTGATCAAGAAATCATTGTAGGTGGTTAAGGAGTGATCCTTCCACAGTGGTTAAAGAGAGATCCTTCCACTATATCAGCTATACCCTTAATTAAAAGAGTGGATCATATGATCTAGGAGTAATCCTATCACACTGTAGATGTAGCTCACATATTGTGGGAGAACCACATAAAAATTCTATGTGTTCTTAAGTGCTTGTGCTTCCTTGATATTCATATAGTCGTTTTTATATAAAGAAACAAAATGAAATTGGATCATCGAATTTGATAGGTCACAAAGGTTTAATTTGAACAAATTTGTAAAAAGCAAGCATCTCACACTGATTCACCCCCTCCCCTTCTCAGTGTGAGACCCAAAAAGGTCATTATCAATTAGTATCAAAGTATGATTCCTCTATTGATTCATTCTGCCCACTTTGATCTAAAATTTTTTTTTGCTACTGAGAATCTTTACATCTACTGCTGGTTAATATCATAGAGAGCATAAACAATGTTAATAATAAGAGTATTCCTACGTTTGATGGACAAAATTATCAATTATGGAAAAATAGAATGCTCCCGTATCTGCTATCACTTGGTTTAGGTGTGTTTGAATCTGCTGTTAGTAACTTTACTCTTGTTGTTAAAAGTGCTGCTATGACACCTATTAATAAGAAGAATTTAAAGTATGACGAAAAGGCTAGAAATGCCTTATATGCCTCCTTATCAGACAAAGAATTCACCAAAATGATAGGGTGCAACACAGCTAAACAAATTTGGGACAAATTAAAGAATATTTATGAAGGAGATAAGGTTGTGAAGGAAGCCAAGTTATAAATTTGGAGGAGCAGATTTAAAGATATAAAGATGTTGAATGATGAATCAGTGGATGCCTTTTTTGCAAGAGTAAATGAAATTGTATACTTCATTAGAAGTTATGGAAAGGAAATCAGCAATGCTCCTGTGGTAAGGAAGATACTTAGAATCTTACTAAAAGCTTTTAATGCCAAAGTTTCCTCCATAGAAGATAAAGATTTGGATAGGCTATCCCTGGATGATTTACACTACATATTGGTGGGTTATGAAATAACCCTGATGAAGAAAGAAAAGAAGCCTAAGGCAAAGAAGGAGTTGACCTTCAAAGATATGAAGAAATTAAAAATTACAGAATAAAAAGAAAAAACCATTAACAACTCTGAATTCGAAGATGTTGATACTAAATTTGATAAAGTCATGGTATACATCACCAAAAATATAAGGAAAGGAAAAGAGAAGTACAAGGAAAAATTACCCTTGAAGTGTTTCAATTGTTAAGACATTAAGCACTTTACAGTAGACTACCCAAAGAGAAAAGAAGCAGATAGTGATAATGATGATAAGCTTGCCCTAAGGAGGAGAACAAAGAAATCTAACTATTCTAAAGCTGGGAATTCAAGTACCAAAGGGAAAATGAAACTCTTCAGATCCAAAAGAAGATATTTCTTGAGGAAACTGGATGAAGAAGATTTTGAAGAAGAAGTTGATGATGATTCCAATGATGAGACTGCAGAAAATGTGCTGGTTGCACAGGTAAATGATGAAAAAGAATCCTTAAGTGATAAAGAATTAGCTGAAGAGGAAGAGAAAGAGATGGTGCAGTAACTTGAGAATGAATTAAGAGCTTGTTTTCATAAAAATAGTAAGTTGAAAAAAAAAAAGGTAAAGAATCTTAAGAAGTTGAATAAAAATTCTAATGTTGATAAATTTGATCTCCAAGTGAAAGAAAAGGAGTTTAAAGCAAAAGAGAAGGAATACTTGAAAGGAATTAAAGGGCTAAATTTACTTAAGGCAGAGTAAGGCAAAATACACGAAGATCTTGGTGCTAAGGTCATTGTACAAGAGCAAGAAGTGCTGAATTTGTAAGCGAAGGTCTAGAAGGCTGAATTTGAATTAAAGAAGTATAAAGAGAACTTTATATAGGCTGTGGAAATGAGAGGAGAGTTCTTTAACATATGCTATCAAGGAGGATGCTACCAAAATGTTGGATAAGTGTCTACGTAAATAAAGACCTCATTCTATGGAGAAAAAAGGACTTGATTATATTGAAAGAAATGAAGAAGAAAATTATGTTTATACCTGAAAGCAAACACAAAGAAAAGATAAAATTGAAAAAAGTTAATGTTATAGAGAAGAGAAACTAACGCAAGCTAAAATAGGCTAAGAAAGATGTGATGAAAACTCCTGTCCAAAGGAGACAGGTTGTTAAAGACAGAAAGAATATTGCCACACCTGAAAATTAGGTGGCTAAAGGTGTAAGAAATAATCCTAATCTTGATTATCACCAAATAAGTGCTGAAGATAGGAGATACGAACTTGTTGAAAGATGAAAATTCAAATTTAAAGGATTTTGCTAGTGTTGTAGTAAATATGGGCATAAGGCATTAGTGTACTAAAGTAATAGGCTTATAATAAAGAAGAATGTGAGGCAAAAGTCTAAAGGGAGACTCTATCAAGAAAGGAGACAGCCTCAAGTGAAAAAAACCCAAATTTTACTAAGAAACAAATTTGATCTATTGGAAGAAATTTGTAGAAGATGCGAAAAGGCTGAACATACTGCTGAGAAATATTTGACATTGCTACTAAGTCAAAGAATGCAAAGGAGAACACCTAAATATGCTCTTATGTTTGGCCAAAGAAAAAGAAGAGCAAGGGAAATGACAATGGTTATGGAAGTTGCCTTAAAATTTTCCAAGAAAGAAAAGCCATGGATCCTTAACAATGGATGCTCTTCACACATGACAAGAGACTCCAAGGTATTGAAAGAAGTAAAAAAACAAAATATAACTGAGGGTTAATCACATTTGGTAATGATGGTACTTTAAAGATTAAAGGTGTTGGTGCTGTTGAAATTGGTGTAAAAAAGATAAAATCAAAGGAAGTGCTTTATGTTGAAGGGATAAAACACAATTTACTCAGTGTTAGCCAACTTTTTTAAGATTGGCATAAGGTTACTTTCAGCAAAACTGGCTACATGTTAAAAAAATTAAGTGATGGTGCTATTCTTACAAAGGGAGAAAAAATAAATGAAAACTTATACCAAGTTTTCAGCAGAAAAAACACATGCTATATGAGCACTAAAGATGAAAATTTGTTATGGTATAAGAGATTGGGATATCTTGGACAAAAGTGGCTGAATAAATTGTCTAAAAATCAAGCTGTGAAAGATGTACCCAAGCTGAGAAGAGAAAGAAATACCATTTGTAACACTTGTCAAAAAAGGAAGATGGTCAATGCGACCAACAAAAATGTGAAAATTCAAACAAGGAAGCCATTAAAGCTTATTCATTCAAATATATTCACCAAACCTCTATCAAAAGAAATACTCCAAAAGTTAAGGCTGAATTTATGTGTTCTGAAATTCCCGACTTCTCCCTAGGATCTACTAGTTTGTGATACTGAAAGGGGGGGTGAATCAGTATCACCACAATTCACAATTCACAGGTAAGTGAACAACTTCAACCTCTTCTTAAAAGCGAACTCTTTCTCAGACTCGACTAAGGTAGATCTATTGCTACCTACTGATCACAATAGTCCCTAAAGTCACCTTTCAAACACCTTGCCTAATAGACAATACGGATGTTCTTGTTTAGGTCTTCGTTAGGTTATGGGTTGGCTGATACTTTAGTTGCATTTACAACTCAATTCAAAACACAGAACGTAAAGCAAATTAAGGACACACAAGATTTATGTGGTTTCGTCAACGTGATGTACATCCACAATGATAGGGACTCTCCCTTACCGAGATTATCCACTATACTTGAAAATTCCAGTTACAATAGATGTCTTAATTCTCTGCTCCTTTCAATATTGCAATTACTAAGCAAGTACAATACAAAGAGTGTCACTTACTGTGTCTACCCTTCTTCTAACTTGTCTTACCTCTGTTAAATTGAAAGGCTGCTCCACTGCCGCTTAAAAGTTCACCGCAATGCTCTTTAACCTCTCTTGAAGAAGTCTGGAAATACGTTGAGTTCTTTCAATGCTTCGTAGAATTTCTTCTCTGCGTTGTTTCACACAGCTCCTACTTTCACCGTCTCACGGTCTCACCCGTCTCCTATTTCACGATCTCATTGTCTCACGGCTCGTCTCACATTTCTGGTTTGATGTTACACGTCTCACGCACGTTTCTGGTTTGCACGCTTTTCCGTTTCACACCTCTTTTGGCTATATCAGATTTTCTCCCTTTTTTGCCGGTCACTGTTCATCGGCCGTCAAGTTTCTCTCTCCTTTCGCCGGTGGTGAGTTTCTCTTCGTCCGTTTCATGGTTCTCTCCTTGTCGTGTCGTTCGTTTGTCTCATAACGTCATAGATCTGCTGTCTGCTCTACCAGTGGTGTCTCTCTCTTCGTCCGTCTTCAATTCTGCTGGTGGTTTCTCTCTCTTCATTCAGCCGGATCTCTCTCACTATCCAACCGGATCTATCTCATTGTCAAGTCGGATCTGATTTTGGCCGTATCGTCTCTTTTCCATTCACCCACTTAGTCATTCACCTCTTTGTTTCCTTCTCCTGTTTGGCTGTCGAGTTTCTTGTGTTTTGGCCGACCACCCCTGTTCTTCCGATGACGACTTCTCTATCTTCTTTGGGTGTATTTTGGGCCTATCGGTGGTGTCCGGTTTTCTCCCCTTTTTGGTCCTCTTTTCTCTTTCGCCTGACGACGGCTCCGATTTGGCCGTATATATATATTTTCTTTTTTTCTCTCCTTCGTCCGATGAATTCGTTTTCTCTCTCTTCTTCTTTCATCGATGGCTCTCTCTCTCTTCCAAGTGTTTTCTCTCTCTTCGTCCGACGGTTGCTCCTCTTCTCCCTTTTTCGCTCTCTTCGTCTGTCGGCTACTATTCACTCGATGGCTGCACTGTTCACGATGGCTGCATTGTTCACTCGACAGCTACTCTTCACGATAACTACTCTTTTCTTTTGCAGATGGTGTTCTTCTGTGCAGGGTTTGGTGTTTTGCTGTGTATTTAATTGTGTTGGCCTTGCCCTAGTTTTATCTTTGAAGGTTTTTATATATTCTCTTCCGTAAAACCCTAAGAGGGCTTACGCGGCGGATTTACGTTCTTGCCCTTAAGTGACAAATTTACTATTTTGCCCTTCTATGTGGCTTTTACATTCTTGCCTCTCCATGTGGCTATTACCTTCTTGCCCTTCCATGTGGCTTTACTTTCTTGCACACTTAAACCTAGTTGAAAACAATTACAACCCATACAAGGTTGTGGGAATAACAATCTTTCCCTTTGTAATTGTTGGCAACACTCATAACAAAAGCCACTATGCAGCAGTTTCAACTCCCCCTAAATATGCACTCCCCCTTTCTTAACAACTCCCCCTGCACTGTTGCTTCTCTCCCCTTTGCCAACCAATTACAAATCTAAAAAACTCGCAAAGTGGAGATGGAGGATTCACCTGAACTTTAAGCTTGAGGAGGCATTTGCACAAATAGACTTCATTTGTGCTTTCAAACAGCTTTATGGATAGAGATATAGTTAGATCTTGTGTAGCCTCTTCAACAAATTTAGGTTCAACTTGTGAGAGTAAAGCAGTAGCTCCCACAATTGTTCTTTTTGTTGTAACTCCTACTGATGGGTCACCTATGATCTGATTTTCTTGATAAGCACTGATCCACGTTTTCTTTGACTTTCTTTCTTACACAGTCTTAGTTGCAAGAGGATCTTTTTCTTTATCTTCAAACTCACTCTTCTCTGAGTCTGAACTTACTTCTTGTTCCTTTTCATCAGGTTGGTCTGATTCTTCATCTACATTGAAGTCATCTTCTTCATTGTCCTCAGCTTCTCCATTCTGCATTATTTTCCAGTTCTCATCTATTCTCACATCACTAGAAGTGATCACTTTTCCCAGCTTATGCAGGAAAACTCTGTAACCTTTTTTCTTTGCTGAGTATCCCACAAAGATGCCTTCATCAAACCTAGCATTGAATTTTCCCAAGTTTTGCTCCTTGTTCTTCACAAAACATGGGCTGCCAAAGACTCTGAGATACTTGGCTGTTGTCTTCTTCCCACTTTATAGCTCATATGGAGTCTTATCAGTATTGGGCCTTAGTAATACTCTGTTTAGTAGATGCACATCTGTAAATGTTGCTTCTGTCCAAAATCTTGTGTGAAGTTTGGATTCCAACAGTAGAGTTCTTGCCATTTCAACCACAGCTCTATTTTTCCTCTTTACCACCCCATTCTGTTAAGGTGTTCTTGCTGTTGCCAATTGGTGATGAATTCCATGCTTCTCAAGATAATCTTTAAAAGCTTTATTTGTAAATTCAGTGCCTTGATCTGACCTCAATACTTTGATCTTCCTTCCACTTTCATTTTTAGCCAATCTTCTGTATCTCTTGAAGCAATTCAAAACTTCTGACTTGTGTTTGAGGTGCATGAGGCAGGTCCTAAGTAAATTTTACTAAGAAACAAATTTGATATATTGGAAGAAATTTGTAGAAGATGCGAAAAGGTTGAACATACTGCTGAGAAATATTTGACATTGCTACTAAGTCAAAGAATGTAAAGGAGAACACCTAAATATGCTCTTATGTTTGGCCAAAGAAAAAGAATAGGAAGGGAAATGACAATGGTTATGGAAGTTGCCTTAAAATTTTCCAAGAAAGAAAAGTCATGGATCCTTAACAATGGATGCTCTTCATACATGACAAGAGACTCCAAGGTATTGAAAGAAGTAAAAAAAAATATATAACTGAGGGTTAATCACATTTGGCAATGATGGTACTTTAAAGATTAAAGGTGTTGGTGCCGTTGAAATTGGTGTAAAAAAGATAAAATCAGAGGAAGTGCTTTATATTGTAGGGATAAAACACAATTTACTCATTGTTAGCCAACTTTTTTAAGATTGGCATAAGGTTACTTTCAATAAAACTGGCTACATGTTAAAAACATTAAGTGATGGTGCTATTCTTACAAAGGGAGAAAAAACAAATGAAAACTTATACCAAGTTTTCAGTAGCAAAAACACATGCTATATGAGCACCAAAGATGAAAATTTGTTGTGGTATAAGAGATTGGGATATCTTGGACAAAAATGGCTGAATAAATTGTTTAAAAATCAAGCTGTGAAAGATGTACCCAAGCTGAGAAGAGAAAGAAATACCATTTGCAACACTTGTCAAAAAAGGAAGATGGTGAATGCGACCAACAAAAATATGGAAATTCAAACAAGGAAGCCATTAAAGCTTATTCATTCAAATATATTCACCAAACCTTTATCAAAAGAAATACTCCAAAAGTTAAGGTTGAATTTATGTGTTTTGAAATTCCCGACTTCTCCCTAGGATCTACTAGTTTGTGATACTAAGAGAAGAGGCGAATCAGTATCACCATAATTCGCAATTCGCAGGTAAGTGAACAACTTCAACCTCTTCTTAAAAGTGAACTCTTTCTCAGACTCAACTAAGGTAGATCTATTGCTAACTACTAATCACAATAGTCCCCAAAGTCACCTTTCAGACACCTTGCCTAATAGACAATACGGATGTTCTTGTTTAGGTCTTCGTTAGGTTATGGGTTGGCTGATACTTTAGCTGCGTTCACAACTCAATTCAAAACACAGAACATAAAGCAAACTAAGGACACACGAGATTTACATGGTTCCGTCAACGTAACGTACATCCACGATGATAAGGACTCTTCCTTATCGAAACTATCCACTATACTTGAAAATTCCAGTTGCAATGGATGTCTTAATTCTCTGGTCCTTTCAATATTGCAATTACTAAGCAAGTACAATACAAAAAGTGTCACCTACTGTGTCTACCCTTCTTTTAGCTTGTCTTGCCTCTGTTGAATTGAAAGGCTACTCCACTGCCGCTTAAAAGTTCACCGCAACGCTCTCTAACCTCTCTTGAAGAAGTCTGGAAATACGTTGAGTTCTTTCAATGCTTTGTAGAATTTCTTCTCTGCGTTGTTTCACACAGCTCTTGCTTTCACCGTCTCACGGTCTCACCCGTCTCTTATTTCATGATCTCACTATCTCACAGCTCGTCTCACGTTTCTGGTTTGATGTTACACGTCTCACACACGTTTTTGGTTTGCACGCTTTTCCGTTTCATGCCTCCTTTGTCCATATCAGATTTTCTCCCTTTTCTGCTGGTTACTGTTCATCGGCTGTCAGGTTTCTCTCTCCTTCTACCGATGGTGAGTTTCTCTTTGTCCGTTTCACGGTTCTCTCCTTACCATGTTGTTCGTTTGTCTCATGTCGTCGCAGATCTACTATCTGCTCTTCCAGTGGTGTCTCTCTCTTCGTCTGTCTTCGATTCTACCGGTGGTTTCTCTCTCTTCGTTCAGCCGAATCTCTCTCACTGTCCAGTCGGATCTATCTCACTGTCCAGTCGGATCTGATTTTGGCCGTATCGTCTCTTTTCCGTTCACCCACTTAGCCGTTTACCTCTTTGTCTCCTTCCCCTATTTGGCTGTTGGGTTTCTTGTGTTTTGGCTGACCACCCCTGTTCTTCCGACGACGGCTTCTCTATCTTCTTTGGGTGTATTTTAGGCCTATCGGTGGTGTCTGGTTTTCTCCCATTTTTGGTCCTCTTTTCTCCTTCGCTCGACGATGGCTCCGATTTGGCCGTATATATATTTTTCTCTTTTTCTCTCCTTCGTCCGACGAATTTGTTTTCTCTCTCTTCTTCTTTCGTCGATGGCTCTCTCTCTTTTCCAAGTGTTTTCTCTCTCTTCGTCCGATAGCTGCTCCTCTTCTCCCTTTTCCGCTCTCTTCGCCCGTCGGCTACTGTTCACTCGATGGCTGCACTGTTCACTTGACCGCTACTGTTCACGATGGCTACTCTTTTCTTTTGCTGGTGGTGTTCTTCTGTGTAGGATTTGGTGTTTTGTCGTGTATTCAATTGTGTTGGCCTTGCCCTAGTTTTGTCTTCCAAGGTCTTTATATATTCTCTTCTGTAAAACCCTAAGAGAGCTTACATGGCGAATTTACGTTCTTGCCCTTACGCGACGAATTTACTGTTTTGCCCTTCCATGTGGCTTTACTTTCTTGCACACTTAAACCTAGTTGACAACAATTACAACCCATATAAGGCTGTGAGAACAACATGTTTAGCTACCCCTTAAACGCTGAGGTATGCCTCTGTCCCTCCCTTCCTTTCCCTCTTATATTATTCTTTAAATTTATTGTGAAAGGGGAAAATATTTTGTATAAATCCAAAGAGAATATATATTGATCAAAAATGGGAGTAGCTTGATAAATCCGAAAGGGAAAATCAAATAAAGAGGGAGAAGCAAAAAAAAGGGGGAAGTTAAAAATTAAGGTTGTTTCGAATTGGTATCATGCCCATATGCAAAAAGAGAAATGTATGTTTTAAGGAGAGTTGTGAATGTCAAAATCTATTACTTATGCTTAAGTGCAGACTTATGGATTTAATGTGTTGCCAACAAATTCAGAGGAGATTATTGAGCCCATCTTTGATGGTTAGTGTTAGATTTGCTATCAATAGCATCTCATATATGTGTCCTTGTTGATTTAATGTTATAAGTACCTTTGAGATGTATTTGCTACATTTACAAAAAGTTGATAGTTGATTTATTCAAGAGCTAAGGAAGCTGTTGAGGTAGCAGTCCAAACTATTACAAAACCAGCAATAACACTAGCTAATGAGTAGCCTGTTAAGGTAAAAGTATAGGAAATTGCTCAGAAACCACCAACAGTAACAATCACTGCTGCACTTGTTAAACAATTGCAGGAAGAAACAGGATTTGGAATGATGGATTGCATGAAAGCTATATCAGAAATTGGTGGAATGGTAACATGTTGCTTAGACAGTCCAAGAGATGTAATCCTAGCAATGCTACCTTTGCCAATGACCTTAAGTCAAAGTCAATGCTGATCATTAATGGTAGGACAATCCTAAACTTAAGGTATATAAATACCCATTAGCCACCAAAAAGAATGAGAGAGAACTGGCAGAGGGCATAACAAATAGAGAGAGTGGCAGAAATAACAATAGAGGGTGGTAAAAAAACAAAAGAGAGAGCGGTAGAAAGGGTGAGGGGCAAAAAGAGAGAGCAAAAGAAAAATTGCCAAGAGAGAGTAAGAGAAAATTTGTCAAGAGAGAGCAAGAAAAAATCTATTAAGAGAGAGCAGAAGAGTGAACAATAATGAAAGAGCTGTGAGAACAGTAAAGATAACAACTAGAGGCAGTAATAAAAAAGGAAGAAAAAGGTAGCGACAAAAAAATAAAAAAGAGAGACTGTAGTAGAAAGGAAGAACTAGTAGAGAGTTGAGAATCTACAGAAGAGACAAACCCGGCAGAAGAGAAACCCGACAAAGGCAAGAAAGAAACCTTGCAGAGGTAAGAGAGAAACTAGGCAAAGGCAAAGAGAAACCTAACAAAGGTAAAAAGCTGAGACCAGTAGAGGCTGAGAGTTCAAAACTAGCAAAAAGTGTGAGCAGCTAAGAGTTCAGAACCGGTAGAGAGTTGAGATCAACAAAGGTAAAGAAAAAGCTGTGAAACACGACAGAGAAAGAATAAGGAGCATAACAAAAAGAAAGCTGTGAAACTGGAAATAAAGAAGAAGAAGAGACCGACAAAGCTTGAGCAAAGATCGACAGTGAAGAAGGAGAGAACGATAGAAAGCTTGAGCAGAGATCGATAATAAGGAAAGAGAAGATCAGTTTTCTGCCACAGCAACCTGTATATATGGAGAAATCTTACTCAAAGGAGTTTTTGTTATAATCTTTTTATGAACTTCTTTGAAAAAGGATGGGAAACTCTTAAGGTGATCGGGAGATCATTGTAAGTGGTTAAAGAATGATCCTTCCATCACATCAGTTATACCCTTAATTACAAGAGTGGATTGTATGATTTAGAAGTGATCTTATCATACCGTGGATGTAGATCACACATTGTGGGTGAACCAAATAAAAATTTTGTGTATTCTCAAGTACTTGTACTTGCTTGATATTCATATGGCCATTCTCACGTAAAAAAAAAAAGTAAGATGAAATTGGATTATAGACTTTAATAGGTCATAGAGGTTTAATATGGACAAATTTGTAAAAAGTAAGCATCTTACACTTATTCATCCCTCTTCTCTCTCAATATGAGACCCAAGAAGGTCCTTATCAGTCATAATAATATAATGTAAATGCATGACCATTCTTATGATATGCATTTTTATATGATCATGTTTGTATATGTTAATAAGTTGCTTTACTTTGAGTAGTTTTAGGTTGGTATAAATAAGACACATAACCCAACCCTTTTTTTTTTTTTACTTTATGGCTTTTATGAATTAAGCAACATATCAAACTTGTTTTTTTCCTTAATAAATTGGGTAAAAGATTTCTTAACATATACATGTTGCAAGTCATTATTCTTCTAATAATGATTTGAATTCTTTCTTTAAAAAAGCATTTTCATTTTTCAAGGAAACAATTGCTTCACTAAATTAGTTTCCTCTTTAAAGGATTTTTTTAAGCCTTTAAACTTTTATTTTTAGCAATCATGTTATTGAGCTTCCTATACACATGTTCTAATGTTTCACATAATTATGATGGATTCTTTATAAATTTTATTGTTAAAGGCATTAAAAGTTACCTATTCTTCTTTAACCATGAATGCTGTTTTGATTCATATATTATTAGCTATGATATAATTTGTGTTGCTTGAATTATCCTATATGGCTTTAAGTGTCTTTTTTACTAACTTTTTGTCTTTTTTCTTATTTGGAAAATTTAATTCAATGTAACTTGGCTTATTATAGTGATAACAATAAATCTTGTCTTTCTCATTATTGTATTTGAATGGACTTTTGCCATTTTATTTTTACTTTAGTTAAAAGTTCAAAAACTTCTTTACCAATATTGCTTGCCTTCCTCTTTATTATTGGTGTAGAAAGAGCTCTCATCTTCATCATTACCTTTATTTATTAAGGATGTTTTGGATGCAACTCCTTGCTTTTTATTTGCCACCTTCTTGCCAATGGTCATTTCATAAGTCATTAAAGAATAAATCAAAGTAAAATACATCAAAACTTCATCTACCTTAGGTGTCATTCACCTTTAATGTATAAGAACCACTTTGCAAACTCTTTCATCATTTTGCTAAAATAGAGAAGATGGTCAACAAGATGTTGGAAGCCTCCATTATGTAGAATAGCATAAGTTCTTTTGCCTCTTTAGTGTTTTTTATGAAGAAGAAAGATGGAACTTTAAGGTTTTATGTGAACTACAAGCACCTTAATTCCTTGACTATCAAAGATAAATTTTCAATACTAATAACAAATGATCTCTTGGATGAATTACATGGATCTATTATATTCTTTAAGATTGATTTAAGGGTAAGATACCACTAAAGTAGGGTTAAAAAGGCATATATACCTAAGACAACATTTAGAGCTCATCATGGTCACTACAAGTTTAAAGTCATGCATTTTGGATTAACAAATGCACTAACCACCTTCCAATCTCTCATAAACCAGGTATTTAGTTAGTATTTGAGGCACTTTATATTAGAATTCTTTAATGATATATTGGTTTACAATGCTTCCATAGAGGAACATGTCTTTTACTTGTCACTGGTGTTGTAAGTTTTAATAAAGGAAAGATTGTATGTCAAAAGATATAAATGCTCTTTTAGGTAAAGTTAGGTAGAGTGCCTAAGTTATGTTATTTCGATTAAAAGATCATTTTCTAACCTTGACAAGATGGTTATCATGGTGAATTGGCTTGTACCTATTTGTCTCAAATGCTAAAGGGGTATTTTAAGACTCGTAGGCACTATAGATAATTTATTAAATACTATGGTATCATAAGTAGACCCTTAATAAAGCCCTTGAAGAAGAATAACTCCCAGTGGAAAGTAGTTATTAAAGAAGCTTTTACATAACTCAAATAGGCCATGTTAGCTATACTTGATTTCTCTAAGTCATTTATGGTAAAAGTTGATACTTTTGGTATAGGTTTAATAGCTATATAGAACTGTAGCTTATTTTAGTAAGAAGTTACATAAGAAGAATATAGGTCTTTTTATTTATAAGAAAGAACTATCAATAATTCTCATAGAAATAACCAAATAAAGGTATTACTTGGAAAGACACCCTTTTATTATCAACATGGACCATAAAGGCTTAAATCCTTTATTGTAGCAATAATTTCATACTTATATTTAATTGAAGGGGATTACCAAACTCTTAAGATTGAACTATAGTATTCAGTATAAGAGGAAAATGGAGAATAAGGTGGTTAATGCAATGTCTAAAAGAGAAAAAGCTAATTGAGGTGATGTTGGTGCTTGTCATGCCATCTCAACACAAATTCTTGAGTAAGTATAGGAGGTTACCCATAGTCATGTCTTAGAACCCTTGGCAGCTAAGTAGTTACTAGCCTTAAGCCTCTTTATAGACTCTAAACTTGCATTTGGCCTATAAAATGGTATTATGAGATATAAGGGCATAATTTATGAAGTTCCTGACTTCACCCTAGGATCTACTAGTTTATGATACTGAGAGGGGGGGTAAATCAGTATCACCATAATTTGTAATTCGCAGATAAGTGAACAACTTCAACCTCTTCTTAAAAGCGAACTCTTTCTCAGACTCGACTAAGGTAGATCTATTGCTACCTACTAATCACAATACTCTCCAAAGTCACCTTTCAGACACCTTGCCTAATAGACAATTCGGATGTTCTTGTTTAAGTCTTTATTAGGTTATGGGTTGGCTGATACTTTAGCTGTGTTCACAACTCAATTCAAAACATAGAACATAAAGCAAATTAAGGACACACAAGATTTACGTGGTTCCGTCAACGTGACATACATCTACAGTGGTAAGGACTCTCCCTTACTGAGACTATCTACTATACTTGAGAATCCAATTACAATGGATCTCTCAATCTTCTATTTCTTTCACAATTGCAATTACTAAGCAAGTACAATACAAAGGGTGTCACTTACTCTGTCTACCCTTCTTCTAGCTTGTCTTGCCTCTGTTAAATTAAAAGGCTGATCCACTGCCGCTTAGAAGTTCATCGCAACGCTCTCTAACCTCTCTTGAAGAAATCTGGAAATATGTTAAGTTCTTTCCGATGCTTCGCCGAATCCCTTCTCTAGGTTGTCTCACACAACTCCTCCTTTCACCGTCTCACGGTCTTACTCGTCTCCTATTTCACGATCTCACTGTCTCACAACTCGCTCCCCCGGTTGTCTTTCACGTTTTGCTTTTCCGGTTGTCTTTGCCATCCACACCTCTGTTCTGGCCGTCTTTGATTTTTCTCTTTTGCAACCCCTGTTCTACTGTCCAGCCACGATCTGATTTTTGCTCTCACCTCACGTTTCTGGTTTTCTTCCTCTTCGCTGGTCTCACGCCTCACGCCTCACCCGTCTGTTTCTGGTTTTCTTCCAGCCGGTGGTCTCACGCTTTGTGTTGTTTTGTCATGCTGCTCTTTGTTTTGCCAGGTAGGTTCGTTTCTCTTCTTCTTGTCTAGCCAGATCTCTCTCACCGTCCAATCGGATTTCCTCTATTTTGCCGATGGTCTCTCTCTCTTCGTCCACCCCTCTTTGGCTGTTCTAGATTTTCTCTCCTTTTCCCCTATTTGGTCGTGTTTTCTATCTCGGTGTTATGTGTCGTTTCTTCTCTCCTTTGGCCGTCTTCACTATTTTGCCATTCCAGATTTTCTTTCCTTTGCCCCCTTTTGGCTATCACGTATTTTCTCTCCTTTTCCCCTGTTCTGCCAACGGTGATCTTGGTTGGCCAAATAGGATTTTGCCATTTTGCTCTTCCGGTCTGCCGTTCAGTCATCCAGCCCCCTTCAGCCGTCTCCTTTTTTCTCTATTTTTGTCGACCGTTTGTTTTGGCCGTCAAGTTTCTCTCTCCTTCCACCGATCTGCTCCGATTTGCTCAATTGCCTGTTTCTCTCCTTCTTCCAATGGCTTTGCCATTTTGCTTTTCCGGTGGTATCACTTTATTCTACCGTCCAGCCCCCTTCTTCTTCCGTATCGTTTTGTCGTCCCCTCTCCTCTTTGGCCGTCATTGGTTTTCTCTCTTTCCGCCGACCGTCTGTCTTTTTTTTTTTT
>CM038609.1:4136031-4190608 GCA_021533255.1 Ceriops tagal | reverse complement strand
TTTTTTTTTTTTGTCACCCTTTACTTGGCCGTATATCTCTTTAGGGTTGTCGTATGCTTTTACTTCCTTGCCCCTCTATGTAACTTCAAATTACTCTCTTGCCATATAGCGTCAAATTACGCTCTTGCCCCCCTATGTGGCTTCAAATTACTCTCTTGCCATGTAGCTTCAAATTACTCTCTTGCCCCTCTATGTGGCTTTACTTTCTTGACCTTCCATATGGATTTACTTTCTTGCCCTTCCATGTGGCTTTACTCTTTTACACACTTAAACCTAGTTGACAACAATTACAACTCATACAAGGCTGTGGGAACAACAATCTCTCCCATTGTAATTGTTGGCAACACTCATAACAAAAGCCATTCTGCAGCAGTTTCAACTCCCCCTAAATATGCATTCCCCCTTTCTTAACAGCTCCCCCTGCACTGTTGCTTCTCTCCCCCTTTGCCAACAAATTACAAATCTGAAAAACTCGCAAAGTAGAGATGGAGGATTCACTTGATTTTCAAGCTTGAAGAGGCATTTGCACAGATAGACTCAATCTGTGCTTTTCAAACAGCTCTGTGGACAGAGATTTAGCTAGATCTTATGTAGCCTCTTCAACAGATTTAGGTTCAACTTGTAAGAGTAAAGCAGTAGCTCCCATAATTCTTGTTCTTGTTGTAACTCCTACTGATGAGTCACCTACGATCTGATTTTCTTGATGAGCACTGGTCTACGTTTTCTTTGGCTTTCTTTCTTGCACAGTCTTAGTTGCAAGAGGATCTCTTTCTTCATCTTCAGACTCACTCTTCTTCGAGTATAAACTTAATTCTTGTTCCTTTTCTTCAGGTTGGTCTGATTCTTTATCTACATTGAAGTCATCTTCTTCATTGTCCTCAGCTTCTCCATTCTGCATTGTTTTATAGTTCTCATCTATTCTCACATTAATGGAAGTGATTACTTTTCCCAGCTTATGCAGGAAAACTCTACAACCTTTTGTCTTTACTGAGTATCCCACAAAGATGCCTTCATCAGACCTAGCGTTGAATTTTCCCAAGTTCTGCTCCTTATTCTTCACAAAACATGGGCTGCCAAAGACTCTAAGATACTTGGCTGTTGTCTTCTTCCCACTCCATAGCTCATATGGAATCTTATCAATATTGGGCCTTAGTAATACTCTGTTTAGTAGATGCACGGCTGTAAATGTTGCTTCTGTCCAAAATCTTGTGTGAAGCTTGGATTCCAGCAATAGAGTTCTCGCTATTTCGACCACAGCTCTATTTTTCCTCTCTACCACCCCGTTCTGTTAAGGTGTTCTTGCTGCTGCCAATTGATGATGAATTTCATGCTTCTCAAGGTAATCTTCAAAAGCTTTATTTGTAAATTCAGTGCCTTGATCTGACCTCAATACTTTGATCTTCCTTCCACTCTCATTTTCAGCCAATCTTCTGTATCTCTTGAAGCATTTCAAAACTTCTGACTTGTGTTTAAGGTGCATGATACAGGTCCTTCTAGAATAATCATCAACAAACAAGATGAAGTACCTCTCACCATTTAACCCTTTTGTCCTCATCGATCCACACAAATCAGTATACACAATGTCAAGCACTACTTCAGAACTGAACTCTTTGGTCTTATACTGCTTTCTGCCATGTTTTCCTTTAGAGCATGTTAAGCAAACATACTCTCTCTCTCTCTCCTAAGGTCGGGAATGTCTTTGATTACATAAGTAGTGGTCAGCTTCCTCATGTTCTTCTGTGATAAGTGTCCCAACCTCCTATGCCAGAGTTGATTTTTTCTTCTTTGGTGAGTAAACAGGTTCTTGTCTTATCCTCATCAATCTCATAAACTTCCAACTGTTCTTTTCCTGGCTGCAACAGTATTGCCTTCTTTACTCTTTACTTGGCAACTTGTTTTTGTGAATATCACTTTGTGGTCATCGTTGCATAGTTGACTGATAGATGGTAGATTATATCTGAGTCCTCGTGCAGAACATCTTTCAACTTTCCTTTTCCAATATTCACTGACCCCTGACCATTGATTTTGAGTGAATCATCATTGCTAAACTTGACTCTGCCTTCTCTCGATTTGTTTAGCTTTGACAATTTACTCTTATCTCCTGTCATATGTGAAATACATCCACTATCAAGGATCCACTGCTTATCCTTGTAATCAACCTTTAGTGCAATTTCAACTATATTAGCCACCTCCCTTTTTGCTCTATATTCCTTCTTTTGAACAGGCTTGAAGATAGCTTTATCCTTTTTCTCAGCTTTGAATGCACCACTTGTTTTCACTGTGCCATTGAGTTTCTTCTCTTACTCAGGGAGAAGTGTCATGCATCTCTTAGCATTATGGCCATCCTGCCCGCACCTTTCACACTATTCCAAGTCTGCCAATATAGCAAACTTGTTCTTTGAAACTACTGGTTTAGGCTTCCACCAACAATCCTCGTCATTGTGCCGTTGCCTTTTACAGTATGTGCAAGAACTCATGACAGATGTTCTCCTCTAATTTTTGTATTGTCTCCCCCTGTATGCAGTGTTGTATCTTCTCAAGTTGGAGACATATATTGGCCTTTTCTACCAGCAGTTACTCACCTTATGACCCCAAACTCCACAATAAAGGCAATGACCTTTAAACTGCCTCTTCTTGGGTCTGATCACAGCTTGTCTTCTTTTGTTCATCACTTGCTGTGTAAGCAAAGTAGTTGGCTTCTTTGCTTGTGTGACTTTCATTTCAGTCACCTTCTTCTCCTTCTTCTGTTCAGTAGTAGCCCTCTGCTAGCTAACTTTCTTTTCTTCCTTCTTGCTTAACACCCTAGGTTGCTTCTTCAGATCTTTTTTATTCTCAGCTATCTTTTTCAGAGTCACAACCTTCTCTTTCAACTTCTATGGCGCATTCTTATTTTCTTTAACCAATGCAGCCTTAGATTGCGGCACTTTCTCTACATTCTTCTCTCCTTTTGCAGAACTTGTTTTTCCTATCATTTCAATCTTCTGCACATTCTCTTTGCTACTTTTGAGTTGTTGCTGAAGTCTCAGCAACTCTTTCTCCATTCCTTCAATTTTTGAAGTCCTTGAGCCAAGCTTTACTGTAAGGTTTTCACATATTTTGATTTGTTCTTCAAATCTTCTCTTCAAGTCAATATGTTCAGCCCTTATTTCATCCTTTTGACTTTTAGCTTCCTTAGACTTTGCTTTAACTTGTTTTATGTGAGCCTCCAACCTTTTTATGGTTCTGCCCCTTCTGATTATTTCCTTTGAAGCTACTTCCAACTCAACTTCAAGATCTGGTTCTTCTTCATTAACCTCCTCTTCCTCTTTAAAGGTTGAACTACCACCTTGAGCTGATGCCATAAAGGCATGCTCATCTGATGAGTCTTCATTTTCCTCCTCATCAGCTTCTTTTATCTGACTCACATAACTCTTGAATAAGCCTCTCTTTTTATTTGTTGGTTGGCAATCTTCTTACTAAACTTCTTTGATTTGAATGATGATCTTCTCTATCTTGAATTCTACTCATCATCACCATCCTTATCTTCATCATCAAGTTTCACTTTGCACTGAGAAGCAAAGTGCCCAGTCTGCCTACAACGATAACATCTCAAGGACAACTGTCCTTTTCCCTTCTTAGACCCCCTTTTGAATTTCCTTATGAAGTAAGCCAATACTTCATTTCACTTTCTTCCTCATCACCATCATCATCATCATCCTTACTGGATGATTCTTCCTCTTCTTTTATCTTCAAGTGCTTCATAGCTTTGAAAGCTGCCTCTTTTGATACTTTCGTTGTTGCAGAGCTTTCAGCTGACTTTATCCTCATCTCATATGCAATGAGATTGCACTAGAGATCATGCAGAGACATAGAATTGAGATCTCTACTTTCCTTTATAGTTGCTACCTTTGAGGCAAACCTCTCAGGCAGAATTCTCAGAATTTTCTTCACAATCGATGAGTCCTTCTTGTTCTTCTCATAACTTCTCAGGTCGTTTACAGCGTCAATAACCCTAATGAAGAACTCTTGAACTGTCTCATTCTTTTGCATTCTGAGAGATTCATATCTCTCCTTGAACACTTAAAGCTTAGCCTCCTTCATTTTGTCATCACCTTCATAGACTTTCTGCAATCTGTCCCATATCTCCTTGGCAGATTTGCAGTCCATAACTTTAGCATACTCAGCATGTGTCAATACTGAAATGATGACATTTAAGGCCCTCCCATTTATCTTAAACTGCCTTAACTCCTCTGAGGTTGGGTCTTTACCTTCTTCTGGAGCCATAAAACCCTTATATACACATTTCACCACGTTCATGCCCATGGTTGCAAGTACCACTTGCATTCTTGCTCTCCACATATGGTAGTTGGTTCTGTTAAAGATTGGAACCTTCTTGCTGTAAGTAGTGCTGGTGTTGGTACCGACTTCCATTTCTCAATATACTGAACAAGTCAAACTTCTAGATCCCTTCAAACTAGTACACCAACCTATTAAGCTTCAAACTAGTGAACCTGTGCTCTATACCAATTGAAGTTTCCGACCTCACCCTAGGATTTACTAGTTTGTGATACTGAGAGGGGGAGTGAATCAGTATCACCATAATTCTCAATTCGCAGGTAATTGAACAACTTCAACCTCTTCTTAAAAGCGAACTCTTTCTCAAACTCGACTAAGGTAGATCTATTGCTACCTACTAATTACAATAGTCCCCAAAGTCACCTTTCAGACACCTTGTCTAATAGACAATTCGGATGTTCTTGTTTAGGTCTTCGTTAGGTTATGGGTTAGCTAATACTTTAGCTACGTTCACAACTCAATTCAAAACACAGAACGTAAAGCAAATTAAGGACACACGAGATTTACATGGTTCCGTCAACGTGACGTACATCCACGATGGTAAGGACTCTTCCTTACCAAGACTATCCACTATACTTGAGAATTCCAGTTACAATGGATGTCTTAATCTTCTGTTCCTTTCACTATTGCAATTACTAAGCAAGTACAATACAAAACGTGTCACTTACTGTGTCTACCCTTCTTCTAACTTGTCTTACCTCTATTGAATTGAAAGGCTGCTCCACTGCCACTTAGAAGTTCACCGCAATGCTCTCTAACCTCTCTTGAAGAAATCTGGAAATACGTTGAGTTCTTTCTGATGCTTCGCCAAATTCCTTCTCTAGGTTGTCTTACATAGCTCCTACTTTCACCGTCTCTTATTTCACGATCTCACTGTCTCACGGCTTGCTCCCCCAGTTGTCTTTCACATTTTGCTCTCCCAATTGTCTTTTTCGTCCACACCTCTGTTCTGGCCATCTTTGATTTTTCTCTTTTGCAACCCCTATTCTACCATCCAACCCCGACCTGATTTTTGCTCTCACCTCACGTTTTTGGTTTTCTTCCTCTTCGCTGGTCTCACGCCTTGTGTTGTTTTGCCGTGCTACTCTTTGTTTTGTCAAGTAGGTTCATTTCTCTTCTTCCCGTCTAGTCAGATCTCTCCACCGTCCAGCCAAATTTCCTCTGTTCTACCGACGGTCTCTCTCTCTTCGTCCACCCCTCTTTGGTCGTTCCAAATTTTCTCTCCTTTTCCCCTATTTGGCTGTGTTTTCTCTCTCGGTGGTATATGCTGTTTCTTCTCTCCTTTGGTTGTCTTCACTATTTTGTCGTTCCAGATTTTCTTTCTTTTGCCCCCTTTTGGTCATCACATATTTTCTCTCCTTTTCCCCTATTTTGCCACGGTGGTCTTGGTTAGCCGAATAGGATTTTGCTGTTTCGCTCTTCTTGTCTGCCATCCAGTCGTCCAACCCCCTTCAGCCATCTCCTCTCTTCTCTATTTTTGCCGACCATCTATTTTAACTGTCAGGTTTCTCTCTCCTTCCGTCGGTCTGCTCCAATTTGCTCAATTGCCTTTTTCTCTCCTTCTTCCAACGGCTTTGCCGTTTGCTCTTCCGGTGGTATCACTCTATTCTGTCGTCCAACCCCCTTCTTTTTTCGTATCGTTCTGCTGTCCCCTCTCCTCTTCGGCCATCTTTGGTTTTCTCTCTCTTTCCGCAGACCGTCTGTCTTTTTTTTTCTTTTTCACCCTTTACTTGGTCGTATATCTCTTTAGGGTTACCATGTGATTTTACTTCCTTGCCCCTCCATGTAATTTCAAATTACTCTCTTGTCATGTAGCTTTAAATTACTCTCTTACCCCTCCATGTTGCTTCAAATTACTCTCTTGCCCCTCCATGTGGCTTTACTTTCTTGCCCTTCCATGTGGATTTACTTTCTTGCCCTTCCATATGGCTTTACTTTCTTGCACACTTAAACCTAGTTGACAACAATTGCAACCTGTACAAGGCTATGGGAACAATAATTTATATTTGTACTAAGAAGGAATTGACACAACAGATGGTGAGCAAGTTCCATAACTTAACATGTGGTGGACATTCTAGCATTAAAGCCACTTAACATAGGTTTAAACAATGTTTTTATTGGTTGGGGATGAAGAAGGATGTCCAAAAGTTTGTGCAACTTTATGACATTTGTCAAAAGTGTAAAGAAAAGCATGCAAAGTACTCTAGTCTTTTGCAACTAGCTCTTGCTCAAGTATGGAAAGACATTTATATGAATTTCATTAAAGGCTTTCCTAAACATTAGGCAAAGATGCAATATTAGTAATGATGGATCGTTTCAATAAGTATGGACATTTTATTACTTTTAATTATCCTATTACAATATTTTTTGTTGCCCAAATTTTCATGGAACACATATTCAGATTAAATGGAGTACCCCAATCCATTATGTTTAACCAAGATATGGCCTTTATTAGTCTGTTTTGGCAAGACTTCTTTAAATTGTTAGGGATTGATTTGTATCTAAGCATAGCCTAACTCGCTTAATTTGATGGTCAATTTGAAAGACTTAACTATTGCCTTAAAACTTACCTGCGTTGCATGACATTTCATAAATCAGGGTAATGGTATAATTAGCTACACCTAGCTAAATTGTAGTATAATAGTAATTGTCATTCTACTATAGAAATGTCACCTTTTCAAGTCTTATATAGTTATGCCCCCCCCCCCAACTAGCTGAAGTACCAATTCAAGAATCCAAGGTGACTTTACTAAAATCCCTATTACAAGAGAGATAGCACATAGATAAACTATTAAGGGAGTAGCTCTAGAAACTCATAATAGAACTAAACGGTTTATAGACAAGCAAAGGACAAAGAGGACTTTCTCAGTGAGAGACTAGGTGCTTTTAAAACTGTAGCCATACAAATAGGTTTTAATGGCCCTTTGCATGAATCTTAAATTATCCTCTATGTATTATGTTCTCTTGCCAATTGTAGCTAAGGTGGGACAAATAACCTATATATTGTAGCTACCTCTACGGTCTTCTATTCATCCCATTTTTCATGTCTCGCTACTCAATATTTAATGGGCTAGCAACATTAGCTCATGTAACAGTTACCTTTGATGGGTCAAGATAGATACATTCTTGCAAAACCTATAATCATATTGGATTGGCAAATAATGAAGAGGCATAATTAAGCTATGACTCAAGTTTTAGTGCAGTGTTCCAACCTCTTTTTGGCTAAAGCTACTTGGGAAAATTAGTCATTCATTATAGCCCAATTTTCTCAATTCTAGTTTTGAAGACAAGGCCAAAGTCATGATGGGAGACTTATCATGAGAGACCATTTAGGTTAAATTTGGAATTTTGAATTATTTTGGAATTAGCTTGTTCTAGGTGGTTTATGATCCATCTAGGTTTTGAATTGTTGTGATGTTGAATTTCTACTGTTATGTTATTGAACTTTTGTTAGTTCAATTACTATATTTGTTGATAGGAAGATGCCATTCAACAGTCGTTATCATTATTAGTGTGAATATTAATAAAATGGTCTATTTAAGATTACAAGAAGGCCACGTATATAAAAGGGATGATGAATAGTATAAAGAGAGAATAATAATAGAATTCATTTTTCTCTTCCTCTCAAATTCTTTGCTCTCAAACCATAATCCCTTTTTCTTGAATTTTCTTGTAACCCATTCTAAGCAATTGTGGCCTTGCATTCTCAAATTTCTTGAAACCCTAACAAAAAGAAAAAGAAACAAGGTAAAAAAGTAGCATTGGGCAAGAAAAGAGGAAAAAGGCAAAGAAAAAGGTAAGATAAAAGAGTAAAATAGTAAAGGACTAATTTAATATGAGCAAATGTAATATAAGTTTTTGTGTTAGTCAAACATTTTTTTAAATAAAAAGTAATTTTATTTTGTATATTTAAGTATTTGTTAATAAGTTAAAATATAAATTTAATGTTTTTTGAAAAATAGTTTAAACAAAATAAAAATTACTTCTTTAGAAGCGATTTAAAATTTTCTAAATGCTTATAATCCATTAAATAAATAAATAAATAACAAGGAGAAACATCCTTAAAAAGGCACCATTGGGGTGCCGCTATGAATACTTCTTTTCGCACATCCCTTAGCCGTCAGCCCCTTTTGCTCTGTACCTTTGCCTGGCTATTTTGGGTCTTCACTTCTGTCCCTTTTCTTTTCTCTTATGTTTGCTTGATTTGATCTTAATGTGTGTTTCAGGTCTAATTTGGTCTTCTAAGATACCCTTTGTATACATACTCGCTTTCTTAGGAGAGAAAAGAATGAAGCCAAGGTAGGTATAAGGTTCTGAAATGAGAAAGCGGCATCTTTAGAGTCAGTGTAGTTCACCCTGGTTCAAATGGTATTTTGCGTTTGAGTTTCTTAACGAGTCACAAACAATTGGACTGGGTGACTGATTCTTTTTGGGTCCGAGAACCAGTCTCATCTGTTTTATAAAACTATGAATTAAAATACTCAATAGGCGCATTATTTCTCCAAAATTTTGTTGGCAAATTTGTTAATTAAGTTATTAAGGTAAAATTGTAAATGAGTACAAGTGCAAAGCTAGTACCCATTAAAAAAGAAATTATAAGAAAACTACCTAACATAATTATGAATCTGATTTGTATAAGTGTCACATTGTTGAAATATTAGTGAATTGAGCCCAAAAATAATCCTTCTGGCTTGTTAGTCATTTTGCACATACACAGAGGTAGTGTGCATGTGTGTATGAAAGCAAGAGAGTGAGAGAGCGGCCAAGGATATAACTACTTTAAACTTATGTCAACATGCACACAGGCTTTGCTTACTCAAGTTCTTAACGGAAACAATTCGATAACAATTAAATTCAATGCGAAAAATAAATGGATAGACAATCAGAAGTCAATACCCGAACCACTACCTTTGCTGACTGGTGAAACCTTCCATTTGCAAACTTTTAAGACCATAACATAAAGCAAAGGTGACGTCTTGGTGCGCTCTTGACTTCCTCTACCCTCTTCACAAAATATCAAAACGATAGTTTAACTTTTTTTTTTATTATATATTTTTTCCTAGCTTGCTACTCCTCTTCTTCTACCACTTCCATGCCTCCATCCATGATACGCATCCAAATTTCTCAGTTTCCTACGTACCTAGCAACCCCGTCCCACTGCGCGCCTACACCAAACTATGTTACTGCATGCTGATACAGCCGGTACTGCTACTAATTTTATTTGACAATTCTACCCTTCTCTCCTTGCTAGCCATAGCCAAAGTCTCCCTACCCTTCAAAATGATCCACCCCAGTTACCCTGAAAGGAAAAAGGATAGCCTAAAAAAAGATCCCTCAGCTGCTATCCCTACAAACATCAGCAGATCAGGATACCCTTGAGATTAAGGAGAGTGAACTTTTGAGTAATTTCCCAGGTCGATGCTCTTAAACTATTGTTTGGTGGCGTCGGCGGCGGTGGCGGCAGCAGCAGCAGGCTCAGTGGAGGAGCCTACTACCACTACTGCTGAATTACCGTTATTATCGGGGCAGCTGCAGGTGGTGGTGTTGGCTGCGGTGAGAGCAGCATTAATTTGGTTGACCGTGTTGCTTAAATTACTATTAATTGCGGTGACGGTGGACAGATTAATCTTGGCAGATGGGGTCGTGCTGGCAAGGACTTGGAGCCCCACAGTTAGCAGACAGCCAGCTGATGAATTTTTGTGTCCATTATTTCCATCCTGTGAACGTAGCATAGAGTTGCCTTCATTGACGCCGGAGCTAGTGCTGGTGGATTTAGTGTTACTGCCAGTGGATTCCAGTGGGACGATAACAAAGCCCAAAGGAAGAAGAGGAATGCAAGATGGGTCGTCGCCGTTCATTGCTAGCTGGATGGAGTTTAAATCAATTGTTGTGTACACCACAAGACTGCCGGACTGATCAGTGCAACTTTCTTGCAGCATCAACTCTATGTGCTGTGATGAATTGCTGGCAACCTACAAAGGAAGAAAATTTATGCATGTAGTTAGTGCATACATTATCGACATACATAGATAAATGAACATGATTTGACCTGTAGAGCATGACATAGAAATATAGGAACTTGATAATTTCACTAGTCTGAAGCAATGCCATGCTTAGTGTTTAATAGGTCACGAAATGCCTGTGTGCTAAATTTAATGAACATTAAAGGGAAACATGAAATTATAAGAAAATTGTTTGAACCTACAGTGAGGGAATGCTTACATTGATGCGAAGAAGAGAAATGCAGTTCCCTGGATGGGAGCCATTGGCAATGTGAGCAACTTCATGCAAGGCATTCCCATTCGAAAGAACGTCCAACTGCAAAGCATTACAAAACATAATTAAGGACCTAGATTTTGAAGCCACTATTTCTATGTCTTAATTTGCCTAACAGAGAACTAATAGAAGTGGATTAGAACCTGGAACCTTCGGTGTCCATCCCTTAAGAGATCAAAGACTTGGTAGTGAGGATGAGGCAGCCAAGTGGTGGATGCTGCGCAGAGAATGACCCCATTTGGCTGCCCAGGCTCTGTGGTTTTCCTGGTGGTAATTCTGACAGTGTCGTCCGGGGAATCTGATAAAGCTGTCCATGACTGGCCATTCGATGTACTGATGTTCCAGCAAAATGTTTTTATCATTCTCTGCGCAAGTCTCATCACATTCTTTCGTGCTTCGGGATTGGGTATTACTGCAGAGGCCAGAGAAAGAAACATTATAATGGATGTTCAATTCAAACAAATAAATGATAATTGAGAGTCACCCTTAGATGTAACTCGTATGCAATACTATGCTTCATGATGTATGGAGGAGATTACAATTGTTAATCAGATTTTTTTTGTTTTTTCTAAACAAAAGACAAATAAATCAGCTCATGTATATTTGAATGTGGTTTAATTAGCATATAATTTAACAGATGAAAAGCCGGGCTATTGCTTTCAAAGTTAACTTACAAGTGCAACAACCATTAGCCATGCATGCATCTTGAATATGTAATGAATTAGAATAACTACTAATGCAAGGAATAGGATAGCAGAAATTAGAATAATCAAACCTCCTAAGCCAGAGATATTTCTGGCCATGAGGCTAGCAACCCTCTCGCATTGTCGCTGTAAAACTGATAACCAACGATGAGCTCCAAAAGCCATCCCACTGGATACAAGGTGCTTAAATATATGGTGGACAGGCTGCTCCTCAATCTCTGCATGTTCTACCCATGTAACCTGCTTGAAGCAGCAAATCATTGGAATTTATACCAAAGTCTAAGCTACCCAGATGTGCTGACCAAAAAACAAGACTGTTTGTCATAACAGACATTTTATTATGTACTCGTATAGATGAGTGTATTAATCACATCGCGTACCCTTGAGTAGCCATTTGGCATATCTTGAACAACACAACCAGAGGGCCTTCTACTGTATAGGGGAACAGAAGACTGAATGTTGTCGTGGAAACTATCGATGGGAAAATCAACAATGGCCCAAGTTCCTTCTTCCACATTTTGTTGGCAAAAGCGAAGAAAATATGCCTCCCTTGTGGGAACCAGAGGGGAAAGAACTTGCAATTCTCCATACATCTAAACAGATGATGACACACACCTAAGCAAACTATTTTTTCGGAGATTTGCATTAATGTAAAAGGCTACAGGCATAGTTGGACGTAGAATTACAGAACTATACATATATACTGGAACCAAGTAATATCAAATGCAACTTTACCAAGTGAAGGGAGCCACTTGCACCAGAGGCACCATGTGATACAACTTGAACGGTCTTTGCTTTGGTCACAATAGAAGGAAACAGCTCCATCCATTTGTTCTGTGTAATTATGTGCAAAGGGCATTAGTCTAGAGTCTCCACCGGCTTAACAATCATAGAGTGATAATGGGATCAGTTGTGAGATAATTAAATGAAAAACTAAGAATTGATTGCACAAGCAGGAATATTGACTCACTGCATCGAAAAATGCATCAACCAGTGTGATGCTATTCATTATGACCACAGCAGTGTCACGGGTAGCTTCTGTTCTCAACTCGTTCGAAAGCTGCTTGAGATTCAAAGGCCACGGAAAAATCATTGCGTGCTCTTCAAGATTAAGCACTTCCTTTCCATTCTCATTGTTTCTTACCCAAAGAGGCTCAGTTGCCCGGCACATCTTCACAAGTTCGTCCATGGAAGATGTTGCAAGCTCCATGGCGAGGGCTTTTTCCTCTTCCATCAACACAGGACTTACCTCTTCGGGAAATGAAGAAGCCTCCGGCAACATAGGCACGGGCATCATCCCTGCACAATTGCCCAAAGTCTCCAGCAAGTGTCTCGAATACATGTTCATGTCCAAGTCCAAAGAAGAGGAAACAATTTGAGGGGCTAGTAGCGCCATTGCTTGGATTGGCCGGCCACCAGATCGCAAAGCAATACAACAAGCGCGCTCTAACTGTCCAAGATGATTTTAACAGAATTATCAGAAAGAAGTCATTCAACTTACTTGATGAAATCAAAGGGCCTTCAATGATAATTCACACTATCAAACAAATGGCTAGCAAGATTATATTCTCTGTGCTCTTGGTCAAAGGCTTTAAACTTGCTTGATGATGAACAAATAGCAAAAAATTGTCTTCATATTACATCTCTTTTAATTTAACTTGCTATCTTTTTTTTTTTTTTCTTTTCTTTTCTTTTCTTCTTCTTGTTCTTCCTTTTTTATCATTGGCTCTGTTATCGTATAATATCTCAGTGTACAATTATGACGCCATCTTGTATCTCAAATTTCCTTAAATGAAATTCCTACTTATTTGTCAAAAATTATCAGAAAGAGGAAGGGCAAGAAAATAGGAAACGATGATGAACAATTCTGGTTTTCTTATTCGATATTCAAAATGCCTCTTTGTATCACCCTGCCAGCTTATTAATTATTTCAGAGTTTAATTCTCTAAATTAGCAGAGAAAGCTAAATAAAGTGCACAGCTGGTTATACCTAACAATTCTCCAAACTTGGAGTTGAACACTTTTTTATCTTAAAAGTAGTTACACCTCTCCTAGAACTCGTATACATGGACCGGCCATGTAAACAGGTCCAGACGGGGGAGGGGGGGAGAGAGGGGTCAAGTGGGTTTTTTAAAAACATGCAGATCCCACTCTTGTTGAAAAAAAAAAAATTGTTAAGTGCAAGTAAATGTGTATATAAATATGATGTACATATAAATAACAACAATGTACCAATAACATAATTTGTTAGTTATATACATATTTTATTTTATTTGACTATACTGACATTGTATTTTTAAAGAAAAAAACAAAAAAAAAAAAAAGCAAGTCGTCACCTTAACCCATGAACCCCCCCCCTCCCCCACCCTATCCGAGCAACTTTTTCATTTACTTGAACTGTAACGGTTGAAAATATAATACCTCCTCTCTAAGCCGCGCATTTTCAAGTCGAAGATCCTCAAAGGAAATGCCACCAAGCATGGCCGGCACTCCACAGTTGGGGCACACAAGATTGCTCAACTCTGCATGCAGCCGATAATTGTCATTCTTCAACCTCTCGTTCTCTGCTCTCAGGATAATATTCTCTGATCGATCTTGCTGTGCCTGTTAATTAATTTCCAAAGAGACCCAAAAAAAATAAATAAAAAAAAACAGAAATTAAAAAACTTAACGCGCGATGCCATAAATTCAGTATTACTCCTTCAATTAAGGCCAACGACTCAGCATTGCTAACAGTGCACCCTTTGGGAAGCAAATGTGTGCGGGTGAGGGTTCAATAACTTCTCCTCATCAGGGCATTAATGATACAGACTGTAATCTACACGGAGCAGAGAGAGAGAGAGAGAGAGAGAGATCATAGGTAAGAGTCCAGGCAAAGCCAGGCAGTGACACCCACTCGGGCATAAATGCGATGATTTTGCTGCAAGTCCTCACCATGATGATGATGGCCTAGTAAAAACGTTGCAGTAATGGACACGTCTAAAAGTAATTTTGCTACAAGTCCTACAAGTAATGGACACGTCTACAAGTAATTTTGCTACAAGTCCTACAAGTAATGGACACGTCTTCTTGGAAATCGTGTTCACCCCACTGTGTATAAGTTCAAAGCCTTCATTAAGAGTCGGGCCACTCTAGTCGAGGGTTAGGATTACCCCGAGAGTAAGAAAGAGATGTAATGTAGCTGATATTAATGCTACTTGGTTGCTTACTTTCATCTGAGTACGGCGGTTTTGGAACCAAAACTTGACTTGGCGTGGTCTTAGACCAAGATCTTGGCTGAGTTTCATCCTTTGTTTGTCATCTGGGTGAGGACATTCCTTAAACATGCTGCAAAACAAGCTTTCCATTTTATATCCCATGATGAAGATAGCCTTAACATAGCCTTATTGTAAAGACAATAAATATCTAAGTAGTTCAATCGAAAAAGAACGATTTGAAGTTTTGAAAACATTTATCTGTGACTTGTTACATTATGAAAAAGAGCTTCTTGTTTTCCTTTTGGAATTGGATAGAATATGAACAAGAATGTACGTTCTTTATCTCCATTGTTAAACTGTGATTCACTTGATCTCTTTTCTGCCTCTAAGATACTACCACCCTAAGGAAAGCCAAAAAAAAAAAAAAAGAAAAACTTATTTTTAATTAGTTTCTTGCCAATAATTAGCTGCATATAAGAGTCCCCTTGAAGTTCTCAATGTATCCTGATCTAAAAAAACAAAATTTTTCTTTCCTGCCTAAACATAACATAATATCATTTCCAAGTCACAAAATTCCTTTATCATCAGATGTTTTTGATGGTACATATATATCCCCGAAAACTTGGTCTCATTGCGTGGACTGGCAGTGTTTCAAATGGAGATGATGATGGAGAAATATATACCAATTTTCTTCTTAACAAGAAAAAACAGAAACATTAGCAGAAGTAAGAAACACTGTTTCTTTTTCGCTTTTCCTTTTATTATAAACAAAGAGAGAGAAGAAGAAGAAGAAGAAGAAGAAGAAGAGAAAAACATATACGTACGCTTCCATTACTTGGATCTGGTGTTGGGTGTGTCTACGATAACGTTTCTTCTTGGGAAGCTGCTCGCAGCTCTCTTGCTCGTTGACTGACTTAGCTTCGACTGGTACTTCACTCCCAGACCCACTCTCCATCTCCTCTCTTCCCAGCATCATCAGCCCTCCACCTTCTTCTTTCTAAAGGCAAGTCCAAACCATGAAATTAAGCAATCACATATAGCATAAGGTCATAAAAGGCCACCACAAGAGTTAAAAGTGAATAGGTAATTATCAAAAAAAAAAAATAAAATCATGTTATTTTCAGAGAGTGTAAATTACATATGACTTACAGGGATTATGGGAGGGAAAGGATGGAAGGGCATGTTTGACATGAAATTGAAGTTAGGCTTTCCGTTGTTGTTCGAGGAAAATAGGGTTTCTGTTGAGACTACGTTGCCCGCCATGTTGGACAGCACATGACAATCCCGGTGCATTTTTTTTTTTTTTTTTGCTTCTTTGATTAATACGACAACCAAGATAAAAGGAGAAAATCTGAACTCAAATCCAAGCAACTTGGTTCCGCATTGGGGGAGTTTTTTTGCCTTTGACTCTTCCTTTTGTAAGCTCACTGCGTTTCTGTCACGACAAGAACAGCACACGCACCAAAGAGGAGGAGGAACATATGTAAGAGACAAAGGAAATCAGACACACAACCTAAAATATTCTAAAGATACTAAGAATTAACTGTCCGGAAATTTTCAATCTAAGGTAAGCATGAACAAGCAGGGGAGAAAGGAGAAAAAAAAAAAAAAAAAGATGTCGTGAGAAATTTTGGGATGAAATTAGCCAAACAAAAAAGGGAGACCAATCCACCTCACTAACAAAAGAAGTCCTCTTTGGAACGGTGAGTTAAAATGGGCATTTAAATTTTATTATAGTTTGAAGGAAACGGAAGGAATGTCATTTACTGCATATGTATACACGTGGTCATTCCTTAATGGCCTCCTGTGTGTTTCCCTAAAGCTCGTCTTCAAAGTCAAACTTTCCTCCTCTTGTTTTTGACGCAAACGCCACGACCCACAAGCCAATCGCTATAACGATGGTGAATCTGCTGCTCTTCATATCCCACCCCAGCCCAGGCGTGCAATATCCGAACATTCTTGCGCGTAGATGGTTTGTTTGATAGCTTTCTTTGGGCCCTTTTTCTTTTTTTTTTTTTTTTCTTTTTTTCAATGTTTTGAAAGTGGCTGAAAGTTTGGTTTTCGGAGATAGAAAAAGGAGACAAAACAAAGAAAAAGTCAAATAGGGGTCCAGGCATGGGTCGGAGCCGTTCATTTAGCCCTTTGTGGATCCCAGTTGTTATCACTATATTGCTTAGACCGCTCCAAATCATAAATTTTAAATTTTACGCAATCAAGGGGGACCATTTGCTCCAACATTTGGAGCCCTGCTCATCCTTGTTTCTTCTTTGAATAATTTACCAATATTAAAGCTATACTAATTTCTTTTTTGTTTTTACTATTATACATTAAAATATTAAACACAAAGACAGTGAAGTTTATATAAGAAAAAAAATTAAATGATTGTAATAAAAAAAAAATCTAAAAATCATAGTACTTCTTGCATTATTCTTTTTCTTATCGTAACACGAGATTAAGAAAAAAAACAACTAGTATTTTTCTTTATGTATTGCTATTTATGTTGGTTTTCAACAAACAATTAGGTTCACGTAACATTACTTTTTTCACATACACACAAAAAATTGGTTTTTAACTCTGATGTACTGAGAAGAAAGTTTTAGTTCATTTTATGGCTGGACAATAGAATAACATTCCCCTAAGTAAGAAAAGAAATTAAATGTAAGACAGAGAAGAGAGTTTTATTCTGAATTGCTTGTACGGAACTTGGTTGGTGTTGCCTTGCCTAGGGACAGCTAACTTATTTCTTGATCTTTTTCCCTTTTTAGTTTTTATTTAGCTTGTGTTTCTCTTCATTTCACTACTTTAATAATAATAATAATAATAACAACAACGAAAAAAAAAATGTTTTAGTTTATTTTCTAGCTCGAACTTTTTCAGTGATTGGAGCTAAGGTTCATAATTTGGGCACGGTGCCCAACCACTTTTATCATTAGAGTCAATTAAATTTGTTAAAAAGTCAAATTAATAAAATTTTATCTAAGCAAGCGTAAAGTAAAAATAAAATGTATTGATTCTTGTTTTCTAAAGGTCAATTCAAGAGGGTTTTAATTATAATTTCTAAGTAAGATTTGAAGTTTAAATTCCCTATTTCACCCTAAATTTTGAACTTGATGACAATTTGGTTGTTGTTGCATGAATATAGTTTTTGCCAACATTCATTCACTAACGAAGTGAAGAAACATATCAACTTAGCTACAAAATATATTGTCATCGTCCCATGAGGATTGAGATGGAGTTTTAACCAATTCTGAATGCCTACACGGTGAATGCAAGAATATAAAATTCAACCCAGATTATAATTGGCATTATGCAACACAATTTTAATTAGCAGTAAAATTTAGTGTCCTAGCTGGCTAAATTTGTATTTTCATTGTCGCGCCAACTTCATTTTCATTTGAGTAAGAATGAAATCACAATCATGTAAATGCCATATCTTTCTACATTAAAGGGCCACGAATATGTGAGACTAAGAAATAAATGGAGACTTTTGGAAATAAGCTTGTCCAGCAAATAGCACAACCCGCCAAGAGCAGTTTGCTTAATAAAAGGTATCTAAACCAATCGAGCGCATGTTTCCTACTTCCATTATTACACATAACTAACTTGGCGTTCATTCCATCGAAAGCAAATTAATTTATGACCAAATCCTTTTGTTATTCTCCACGTACAAACACAATCACAAATTGTGTGCCAAAACATATATCCATCGAATAGTATTCGATTAAGACCATTAACTATTGCATTAATGTTGATGGTACATAGCTTGTAGCATGTCCAAGTCCCTTGTTAGAAGCATTGTCGGAAGAAGTCGTGGGTGGTGTGCATTAAATGCTAATGGAGCATGCATGGTGGAATCCTTTTGCTTTGGTATTCACACATATTTCATCTTGCTAATAGCTTTGTTGATGTTTTCCTCTGTCTCTTATGTTGTTAGATGTATAGTTTACTAGAAAAATAATTAATTAAATAAAATAATACTACAACAAAAATAAAGTAATAAAAAGAAATATTATGTTTGAAGCATCCTATACATTGTTATTAAGGATAATTTATGTTCTTGTAGACAAGTTATCATATTGCAATAGATTATAGTTACTATCCTTCTAAGGTATAATAGACTTTCTACTAAAATGTATTTCAAAATAATAAGGTAACGAAAACATTTCAATCTTTTGATTAATTCAGTAATCAACAATTAATTGTTATTAATGGTGCCTACAATCTTCCAAGAATAAAAGGAAGGGTAATTTATATTAATTACAACTTAATAATTAATAAAGTAAAATAATGTTAAACTTAAATTTCAATGATAATAAATAATTAGCATTATTATGATTCATAATGGTTAGTAACAAATGCAAATCCAACAGTTATATATGATTAGTCTAATGATTATAAAATGATTAATTGACTAAGTCTAAAAATATAATAATTAACTTTTAAAAATACACTACTTTACAATAATCATTTGCTATTTTAAAAAGTTAATTCTTGTGAGTTAATCAATGAAAATATAATACATTATCTTTAATGCTTTTTAACTTCTGAATCAAAGATTATGATATACAAGATTTAATACTCAAAAGCATAATGAAATAAAAATTATGTGAATTTCAACAACACATCACCTATAAGAACTATAAAATTCATTAAAAGTATAAGTCAACTTAAAATATTGAAATCTTTGCATTATCTATACTATCAAAAGGAATTTTATAATTTTAATAATATGCATAAAGTCAATTAATAACTTGTGATTACTTATATAAATTTACTTTAAGGGATCTCTTATTATAGTAGTAATATTCTTGTTATTCTTGATCATACTCTACAAAAATTATTCCTATTCTCTGTAATGTAATTTGTACTAGCTTTCTACTTAGTAATTTAGTTAAAGAATCATTTTAATACATTTATTATCGTACAAAATCAAGTGATGTCATTCTATTATTTAACTATTTTAGTAATTAATATTTTAAATAAATATGTCCATTCCCTCTATTATATGATTTTCTATAACTCTTGATTATATTCTGTAAATATTATTTCCATTCTCCTTAACATAATTTACATTGACATTTTACTTAATAATTTAGTTAAAGGATCATTTTAATTGATCTTTTACTATACAAAATCAAGTGATTATTTTATTACTCAATTGTTTTAATAATTTATATCTTAAACAAATATGTCTATTCTTCCTATCATATGATTTGCTTGTGAAATGGTCAATACAAACTCACTTAGCTCAATATATTGGCACTTATAATATTAGTTTCACCCATAATGAAATATCGATTAGAAAATGTCTTAGTCAATGTTTTTAACATTAGCCATCTCTATAGTTATAACTTAAATTTCATATAGATTAAGTAAAAATTACTTATTTTTCAAACTTTAAAACCACCACTTCACCTTTAAAAATAAATACATCTCATATGAATTAAAGATTCAATTACCATTATTATACTCTTTTAGTATAATGAAAATTTGCTATAAAATATATCATAGCTAGTTATAAGTATAAATCTTATGACCCAAAAAAAGCCCCTCAAAGGCAAACTGCACACCCCTACCAACAATTATAGCATGAGATTTATTCCTAGAAGCATTATATAGTATGAAAATTTATTAATAGGCAAAGAACATCTTACTAAAATTAGAATTTTAAACAAATTCTTATTGGGCCCTTATACAAAATATATATATATATATATAAAATTAATAACAAAGATGAAACTAATAGTTATGATTCATCTTGTCAAAATATGTAAATATCTTTAACTTTCCATGACATTGTTAAGTAAGTAGATGCCAATAATACAACAATAACAAAAAAAAATATTTATTTATTTACCATATAACAATTAGGTATCTTTGCTTAAATTGCACTAAAATGTTAAGTTTGCATAGCTTAAAGTACATAAAAAAATATGTAGAATGACTCACACCTTAAGCATGGTGAATATTTAAAGGGCTTAAAATTCCAAGTTCTACAAATTACTAATAAAATATAAAGAGGCTAAAGGCTTACATACAAAAATTCATCATAGGTGTTATATCAATCACCAATAGCTTTAATTTTAGCATGATTAAGACCAACATTTATCATATTTTCATGTTTGCATTAAAATCCCAAAGTGATAAGAATAACAAAAAAATTTAAGAAAATAAATAAAATCATAACTAAGGTAATGTCATTTGTCAATAAATTTTCATATTCTCATATTTATCTTAAATGTCACATCAGAAAAATAGATGTTAACTTTTTGACTGAACTCATAAAGACCCATGCTAAACTTTAAAGAAGATACAGTGTTTGCCTTGGTTACAAGTGTATATGATGGTAAGATAGGTAGAGATGTAGTAAAAAATATATATAGTTCAAACTATACCTTATGGCCTCTTTATAGAAAGACAACAACACATTAACATCTAAGACAATTACAATTCTCACATGAACACTAATGCCTTAAAGATTTCCTAGCCTTATTATTTCGTAGTAGTCCTATTTTGACTATATGTTTTGTAATCATTTTGCTTTTTTGCAATCTTATGTGTTCCAAGTATTTAGGTGCAATAGGAGACTTTCTTAATGGTACCTTATCATAATCAGCATCTCTTTTATTGCCACCAATTTATTTATCTTAACATAAACTCAATGGTCTTTTATCTACTTCCAAATTAATCAGTACAATAATTCCATGACAATGAATAGACAACATATTATGATAAAAGTATTATGCAAATGTTTAAATATGATTAATCTTCCATTAAAAGTCCAAAAATGGCTACCAATGTTTTTTTTTATAATATATAAGAAGAAATGACATTTATACACTAGACCATTAAACACTCAAAATGATACAATTTGTCTAACAAAAGTGCACCAAAAAAATTGATAGAGATTAAAAAGGAATAAAATTATGAAAAAAGAAAGACAATTATTAATGCACCTTAGGAAGTGCAAATGGATATTTTTCAAGCAAAATAATTCTATCTTGAACACCTTACACTATTATGTTTCTCATATTTTCTTTTGATAATCATCTATATCAATGTATTCCAAACAAAGTAAAATATAGATAAAAAAATAAAACAAATACCACTTATTAACTTTAACTTAAAATTTCTAACTTGGAAATCTTTCATACCAACAATATCATTGTGTTTTACTTGTTATGATTGCACAATTTAAATATTCTAATGCAAAATAAGTATAGGAGATATATAGTTGACTCATCTTTATAAAGCTAAATGGATGTCAAAAGATTTAACTACTAATTGTGAAATCCTTGAATATACTTATAACAAAACAAGAAATTATCCTTAAGATTGTTGGAAAAGTAATCAATAAAATAGCATAACATTGTAACAAAAGTAAATTAACCAAAATCATATTATGTCTAAAGCTTCCCTCTTTATAGAAAAATTGTTTTAATATAGTAGGTTATAGCAATTATCCTCTTGAAAAATGATAAACCTTTTCATTAATGTGCATTTCAAAATAATGAGGTAACAAAAAACATTTTAATTTTTTGATTAACTTAGCAGTAAGTTATGTGGTAACTATTGTCACAACTATAAAAATTAATTACCTTATTTTTTATCATATAATAGTAGATAGCATAAGGAAAAGTTGATCTCACAAGGAATACTATCAATTCAATGTTAGATAAACAAAACCTAAAGACATTAATACCAAGAGGGATAATTTGAATTATAACTTTATGCCAATTAAAGTAAATGACTTAAGTAAACAAAATAACTTATAAAAATATCAATAAACAAAATTTCAATTTCACGTTCACACACAATTATGATATTTGATTTTTTTTATTATTCATTACTTGTCTTAATTCTATTAAAACTATTAACTCTAAGTAACAATAACTTTATTACCTAAATTATCCCTTAAATATTTATACAAAATAACTTTTCTACTTAAATTCTAACCATTATACACCTAAAACAAACTATTTAAGGTTATATATTAATAGTTTTAAAAATTTAAAAAGTAAGTTAATTTAAGTAATAATTACACAAGTTCAAATTATCAACTTGCATTAAGTTATTAATAATGATAATAAAGAAAAAACTTGTCTATAATCCCTCCTTATTAATTGCTACTCAGTGTAAGATAAATATGGGTCATAATCCTTAACTCTAGCAATTTATTATTATTTAATCAATTCAATAGGTCTAAACAAATGAATTTAATAAACAATCATTCAACAATCTAATCAAATTAACTGAAAAAAATTCAATAGAAAAGAGAACAACATCAAAATAATCTATTCTATCAAACTACCAAATGTTTTAAAACTCCTAAAACTATTTAAAACCCTAACTGCATATACTTAAAAATAGATATATTACCCTTATTATGTCCATCTCCTCTTTACCCTCCTAATAGCTAAAAGGGTCCTTATATATATATCTTAGAAAATGTACATATCTTAAAAGATCTCTTAAATTTTTAAGGTTATAATGAACTCATTTTCTTAACTATGATAGAATTCTTCTAATGAATTCCAAACTGATTTTGGAATATATATGGTTTGAATTAAGATCTACCTTTACCATTAAAGTTATAGTCCTCTACTTTATCTTTCTAACACATTTTAACTTGCCCAAAACATAGGCCTAGAGCCCAACTTATGAGTTAAAGATCAAGACTGATACAATCCAACTTATGACAAGTTTTATAGTGACTTTTCAACTATTTTGGACCTTTAAACAACTGATCTAAGTTTATGTGTCTTCATAAAAATTGTAGGTTAGAATATGAAATTTAATATAGGCTTTTAAATCAACCAATTTGAATGTTTGAAGTTAAAGTTATGCCTATTGCAATGTGTAGTAGTTTAATAGAAATCTTACTTCAATTAGAATTTGAAATTCTGCCTTTTGTCTTATTTTTGAAGCCATGTCTCAAACCCTAAACAAATTAGGATTCAGGTTCATGAACCCAATATGGAAAATTTGAGATGTTTATTACAACTTGACTAAAGACCATGTTTCAATTTAAACCTTTAAGTTAATGAAAAATCTAAAATAAGCGACAAAGGTCAAAATGGCAAATTATTAGAATTTTACCTACTAAAAGTATACATTTTCAAAATTTCCCCAAAGCATACTTAAGTGACAAAACATATTTTAATTAGTTTAAACAGGTATAAAACTTACTAAAAGTAACTAAATATAAAAATGAATGAATAAATAAATTTTCACTTATCAAATTTTCTCTCTCTTAGCTTTTATGCATCTTTAAGTAAAGCAAATTCAATTTCAAAAGAAACTAGTAAACCATACACTAGTCATACCTCAGAACACCATTGTAATGCACAAGCTAAATTACATTCAATTCTTAGCGAATATACACACTAACTTAAAAATGCAATGATGCTATATAAAATAACAATAGTGTACTAATCTCTCTTCCTTTTTATCTACAATTATTCTCAATTAATTAATGCAAGTGTTGTAACTAACACAATCAAAGTATGTATAATTCATCAATCAATCATTCCTCTTTACAACTACAAACTAATTGACATACAGGGGTGTCCCTTATTAAAGCAAAAAAGTAAAACTAATATTCTTTCTTGAGAAATACACAAAAATTAGGAAATGTACATCAAGGTACATTGCATACTAATGTTCAATTCACCATTTGATGTGTGTCATGATGGGCTTCCCTAGGTGGATGGAGGCTTGGCAAACATAGAGGAAAGGGTGTGACATAGTAAATGATCATGTGACATGGTATTTATGTAATTAAAAATTGAGGCATAGGTAAGAGCATTAGGATACATGGATTTTAACTTTGAAATTGTCACCAATCATTTTAGGTGTAATAGAAATACCATTAGTGGCTTGACCTACTTTATAAGGATTTTTTGGAGTTGGAGAATGCAACTACATTTGGTAGAGGGTTGCGATCAATCCAAATGCTTGTCATAGGTGGTAACAATACTACTATTCTCATGTTTTTTTCTATGTTTTTTTTTTTGCCAACATTTTTTCATTCTCTCTCTCTCTCTCTCTCTCTCTCTCTCTCTCTCGCTTAGCATGCTAAAATAAAAAGAAAATTTTAGACATAATTACTTTGTATATGCAAACATGCCTAAGGCATACCAAAATGGTGCTATTGTCAAAAGTTTTATGTCCTTTTTTTCTTTTTTTATTGGTTTTTCTCTTTTCTCTTTTTCTTTTTCTCTTTTTTTCTTTTCCTTTTTTTCCCTTTCTCTCATTATTATCTCTTTCTTATCCTTTTCTCTTTCTTTTTCTTTCTTTCCTCTCTCTCCATCACAAAACCCCCACTTTTTTAACTTTTTTGTCCCAAAAAAATTCAAAGTTCCAACTCTCTCTTAAATGATCATTTTCATGGTCCTTTTCCACATTTTGAGCTTGATAATGGCTTAATCTCAAGTTATGGGTGTAATTTCTAACATAGGAAGCCAAATTTTGGCTTTAAAGATGGTTTTTTTTTGGATTAGCTATGGTCAAAGAAAGGTGGCCACTATCACCAATAATGAATTGTTGTTAGTCTCCAATTGACATATGGAAGGTACTAATCAATATATCATTATCTATTGAGTCTATTGATGTCAATGTTATGTAGTGACAGTAGTCAAAAGTAGCAAATATAAAGGATGAAGTGCACAAAGCCATATGACTTTGGGCCATTGATTGGTGTGATCCAAAGCTTTATCTAGCACATAATCAGCACCATTGGATAGGGTGCAAGATATATTAGTTGGTAATAGTCTTGAGTTGCAACGCTGCTAGTTAGCGGCACATAAAGTAACGGTGTTGTGTTTAAAGCTTGGTTATTAGCTAGTTGGTGTGTTTCCTATCCTCCTTTCAACACATGGCCTTTAAGGATATATAGATTGACTTGTAAAGATTCTATAAGTGGCTTGTAGGACATTTTATATTGATTGATGGTCACCATCGATAATTTTTTTGACTACTTTTTTATGATTAATAGTCGCCACCAACTTTTCTAATGACTTTTCAACAATTTTTTTGGAGTAAAATACATTCATTTTTCTTTAGATAGCCACTTGTTTTTGTTGATATTTGCTTTTTTTTTTTTTAACTTTTTGGTCTATTCATCTATTTGAAAGAAAAAAAAAACAATAAAATATACTAATTTATACATTTGTCAACATAAGAAGGTCCTAACTAGAGGAGAAGAGCACCACCACCATTAGAAATAAGTTTTCTTTTCTTTTTTTTTTAGTACTAAGTTGATTTATAGGTGATTATGTGTGTTGTGATTTTTATTAGTTTAAGTTAATGGTGATCCTACTTAATTTATATTTATTATAGCTAGAATAGTAAACTTGATTAGACTTTGGCTTGTTATTACTAGATTTTAATTTACTTCCTTGGGTTTGATCATGATTTGAGACTCAATTAGGTTATTTACATGTAATTATGTTTTTAAAAATGCAAAGAGAATGAGGTAAAAAAGGTAAAGGTCTTATAGTCAAATTATCAGTACTTTGTTCCTAACATTATTGGCCAAAGGGAAAAATATTTCCACTTCAGTTGTTGCTTATACATGTTTTGATACCTAAAAATGTTATGCCTCTTTATTCATTTACCTTAAATACTCTTTATATTTTTTTACTGCTTCCATTAATGACTATTCTTTATGCTTTTTATTGCTAAAAGAATGTTTTAAAAAGAAATGAATGCCTCTCTCTACTCCCTACTACTTAAAGTTGCTCCTAAAAATTAACAAAACCTTTTAAAAAATAAAAGGCCTTTTTTCCTCTCTCTGTTTTTTTTTTCACTATCATTAATGTTGGGCCTTTTTATAAAGAAGTATTTGATCTTTAATTTCTTTTTACTGGATGGTTCAAATTAATTTGTCTTTTTATTAAATGGTTAATTTTGCTTCTATACATATTTAATATTTTGTTGGCCTTTAACTTGTAGGATTGGTAATAGATTAAGGCATTAAACCTTGAAAAGAGAGTTAAACTAATATTGTTGTACTTAGATGGCTTCACTTGAGGTCTTTGACAAAAGGGAGAGCCCTCTTTTGGTTTTGATGATGTGATTGGTACCTCAAAACAATTTTTCAACTTCAGGTTTAGTATGAGAATTAAAAAGGTGGTTAGCTTTTTTTTTTTTTATTGTGGCAAAACACATTTTGTATTTTAGATTGTAATTATAAATTGGAAAAAGGCTAATAGGATAAAAACATGTGATGTCTTTCTTAATGAACTTAATGACCACTTTGCAAGTAATGCTTGCATAAGATGTTGCTTTAACTCGTTTTATGAAGTAGTTAATTGCTAATAGGATAAATCAATGCCTATTAGATACCACTGGGATAATGGGAACAATCACATCTATTCCCCATATGGAAAAAGGCTATAGGAATGTCATTATATGTAATGGAGTAAGTGCTACATGTGACTTATTTGCATGTATTTAACATTTGTGGCATTTTTAGGTGTGCTAAAAGCAATCTAACTCCATGGTTAACCAATAATATCCTATTCTCAGGATCCTCTTAGCCATAGCATGGCTACAAGCATGGTTATTTCTACCTTAATTGTATTTACACATCTTAATAAAATTGAGTCATAGTTGTATTTGGAGAGGATATATCAACTAAAGATTAAATTAATTGTCAATCTCTGCATGTTCTAGTCTCACGTTGATGCACGTTCTAGTCTCACATTTTAGATCTGCACCCGCTTCGTTGTTCTCAAGCCTTATGGATACCAAATCTGCTCTCTTTCGGGTGGTCTCACAGTTTTCCTCTAGTAGATGGTGTCCTCTCTCTTGCCGTTGTTCACCCTTGTTTTGCTGTCCACCCTGTTTTTCCGTCCACTCTGTTTTGCCGTCGACTCGTTTTGCTGTCCACCTCTTTGTTGTGTTGTCTCCTTGCTGACTGCTGGTGTTTGGCTGTCTCCGGTTTTCTCTTTTGCAACCTGCTTGTGTCGTCCATTTCTCTCTCTTGCCGTGCACTCTGATTTTGGCCGTCACGGATTTTCTCCCTTTTCTGCCAGTGGTCTGCTTTTCTTCGTCCTGCCGTCCAGCCCCTGTTTTGCTGTCGCACTTCTTTTAGCCGTCTCGTATTTTTTTCCCTTTTGACCCGATTGTTTATGTTCCGTGTAGGGTTTTCTTTTTCTCTTACAAAGTTGTGGTTTTACTTTCTTGCCCCTCATGTAGCTTCAAATTACTCTCTTGCCCCTCCATGTGGCTTTACTTTCTTGCCCTTCCATGTCAAATTAATTGCATATTTAAATCTAGTTGACAACAATTACAACCCATACAAGACTGTGGGAACAACAATTTCCCCTTTTGTAATTGTTGGCAACACTCATAACAAAAGCCATTATGCAGCAATTACAACTCCCCCTAAATATGCATTCCCCCTTTCTTAACAGCTCCCCCTGCACTATTGCTTCTCTCCCCCTTTGCCAACCAATTACAAATCTAAAAAACTCGCAAAGTAAAGATGAAGGATTCACCTGATTTTTAGGCTTGAGGAGGCATTTGCACAGATAGACTTAATCTGTGCTTTTCAAACAGCTCTATGGACAGAGGTTTAGTTAGAATATCTGAAATTTGATCTTTAGTGCCAACATACTCCAACTGAATTGTACCCTGTTCCACTTAATCTTTGATGAAGTAATACCGGATGTCAATATGTTTACTCCTTGAATGTTGAACCGGATTCTTGTTGAGATCAATAGCACTTTGATTATCATAAAGTAAACTCACTGGTAACTTCACTCCAACACCCAAGTCTACCAATTGTCTTTGCATCCATATCACTTAAGTACATGCTGCACAAGTAGCCATATACTTAGCCTCAGCTATGCTCAAAGCAACACTGTTTTGCTTTCTACTTAACCATGCAACACACTTTGAACCCAAGTAGAAGCTGCAGCCGCTGGTTGATTTTTTGTCATCTATATTTCTTACCCAGTTTGCATCAGTGTATGCTTGTAGTTATACATAATCCATGACAGGATACCACAAACCCATTTCTAGTGTTCCTTTAAGGTATCTTAGGATTCTTTTCACTGCTAACACATGAGATTCCTTAGGATCAGCTTGGAATCTGCTGGCAACGCACACAGCTTGCATAAGATCAGGCCTTGGTGCTGTAAGGTACAGAAGGCTCCCTATCATCTTCCTGTATTCTGTAGGGCTTGTACTCCTTCCCTCCTGATCTTTTGTTAACTTGTAGCCCACTGTCATAGGGGTACTGACAAGTCTGCTATCCTCAATGCCAAACTTTTTCAGCATCTCTTTGGCATATTTCGTCTGAGAAATAAAAATATCTTCTTCACACTGTTTTATCTGTAATCCAAAAAAGTAAGTCATTTCTCCAATCAATGACATCTCAAATTCCTCACTCATCTTCTTTGCAAAATCTTGGCATAGCTCAGAGTGATCCCCTCCAAAGATGATGTCGTCTACATATACTATGGTTATCAACTAGCCTTTCTCTGAGTTAAACATATATAGGTTATTATCAACTGTTCCTCTTTTGAAGTTTAACCTTCTCAAATACGCATCTAGCCTGCTGTACCATGCTCTTGGGGCTTGTTTAAGGCCATACAAGGCTTTCTTCAACTTGCACACGTGTGTCTCATCCTCACTGATTTGTACTCCATGGGGTTATTCAATATACACTTCTTCTTTCAGGAGCCCATTCAGAAAGGCTGATTTCACATCCATCTGATAAACTTTATACCTCTTATGTATTGCCAAAGCTAGGAATATTCTAATAGTTTCTAACCTTGCCACTGGTACAAAAGTTTCATCAACATTTACTCCTTCTATCTGAGTGTAGCCTTTGCAAACCAGCTTGGCCTTGTTCCTCACTACCTTGCCATCTTCATTATGTTTATTCCTAAACACCCATTTTGTTCCAATGACATTCTTGTTAGTGGGTCTTGGAACCAGCTCCCATGTATCATTCTTCTCGATTTGATCCAGCTCCTCATTAATAGCTTTGACCCAAGTTTTGCCTTGTGTAGCCTCTTCAACAGATTTAGGTTCAACTTGTAAGAGTAAAGCAGTAGCTCCTACAATTCTTCTTCTTCTTGTAACTCCTGCTGATGGGTCACCTATGATCTGATTTCCTTGATGAGCATTGGTTTATGTTTTCTTTGTCCTTCTTTCTTGCACAGTCTTAGTTGCAAGTGGATCTCTTTTTTCATCTTCAGACTCACTCTTCTCCGAGTCTGAACTTACTTCTTGTTCCTTTTCTTCAGATTGGTCTGATTCTTCATCTACATTGAAGTCATCTTTTTCATTGTCCTCAACTTCTCCATTTTGCATTGTTTTCCAGTTCTCATTTATTCTCACATCACTGGACGTGATCACTTTTCCCAGCTTATATAGGAAAACTCTGTAACCTTTTGTCTTTGCTGAGTATCCCACAAAGATGCCTTCATCCCACTCTATAGCTTATATGGAGTCTTATCAGTATTAGGCCTTAGTAAAACTCTGTTCAGTAGATGTATAGCTGTAAATGTTGCTTTTGTCCAAAATCTTGTGTGAAGTTTGGATTCTAGCAGTAGAGTTCTTGCCATTTCAACCACAGCTCTATTTTTCCTCTCTAGCACCCTGTTCTTACTGCTGCCATCTGATGGTGAATACCATACTTCTCAAGGTAATCTTTAAAAGCTTCATTTGTAAATTCAGTGCCTTGATCTGACCTCAATACTTTGATCTTCCTTCCACTCTCATTTTCAATCAATCTTTTATATCTCTTGAAGCAATTTAAAACTTCTGACTTATTTTTGAGGTGCATGATGCAAGTCCTTCTGAAATAATCATCAACAAACAAGATGAAGTACCTCTCACCATTCAACCCTTTTGTCCTCATCGGTCCACACAAATCAGTATACACAATGTCAAGCACTGCTTCAGAATTGAACTCTTTGGTCTTATACTGCTTTCTGGCATGTTTTCCTTTAGAGCATGCTGAGCAAACATACTCTCTCTCTCTCCTGAGGTCGGGAATGTCTCTGATTGCATGAGTAGTAGTCAGCTTTCTCATGTTCTTCTGTGTTAAGTGCCCCAACCTCCTATGCTAGAGTTGATTTTCTTCTTCTTTTGTAAGTAAACAGTTGTTTATCTTGTCCTCATCAATCAAATATAAATTTCCAGTTGTTCTCTTCCCGGTTGCAACAGTATTGCCTTTTTTACTCTTTACTTGGCAACCTGTTTTTGTGAATATCACTTTGTGGTCTTCGTTGCATAGCTGGCTAACAGATGCTAGATTATATCTGAGTCCTTCAACATGCAAAACATCTTTCAGCTTTCCTTTTCCAATATTTACTGACCCCTGACCACTAATGTTGAGTGAATCATCATTGCTAAACTTGACTCTGCCTTCTCTTGACTTGTTTAGCTTTGATAAGTTACTTTTATCTCCTATCATGTGTGAAGTGCATCCACTATCAAGGATCTACTACTTATCCTTGTAGTCAGCCTTTAGTGCAATTTCAGCTATATTAGCTACCTCCCTTTTTACTTTATATTCTTTCCTTTGAACTAGCTTGAAGATAGCTTTCTCCTTTTTCTCAGCTTTGACTACACCAATTGTTTTTACTGTGCCATCGAGTGTCTTCTCCTGCTTAGGGAGAAGTGTCATGCATCTCTTGGCATTATGGCCATCCTGCCCGCACCTTTCACACTGCTTCAAGTCTGCCAATACAGCAAACTTGTTCTTTAAAACCACTGGTTTGGGCTTCCACTAACACTCCTTGTCAGTGTGTCCTTGCTTTTTACAGTGTGTGCAAGAACTCACAACAGGTGTTCTCCTCTAAATTTTGTATTGTCTCCCCCTGTATGTGGCATCGTATCTTCTCAAGTTAGAGACATATACTGGCTTTCTTCACCAGCAGTTACTCGCCTTATGACCCCAAACTCCACAATAAAGACAGTGACCTTGAAACTGCCTCTTCTTGGGTCTAATTAAAGCTTGTTTTCTTTTGTTCATTACTTACTGTGTAGGCAACGTAGCTGGCTTCTTTGCTTGTGTGACTTTCATTTCAGTCACCTTCTTCTCCTTCTTCTGTTCAGTCATAGCCCTTTGCTAGCTGACCTTCTTTTCTTCATTTTTGTTTGCCACCCTAGGTTACTTCTTCAAATCCTCTTTATTCTCAGCTATCTTCTCCTGAGTCACAACCTTCTCTTTCAACTTCTGTGGCACATTCTTATTATCTTTAGGCAATGCAGCCTCAGATTGCTACACTTTCTCTTCATTCTTCTTTTCTCTTGCAGAACTTGTTTCTCCTATCATTTCAATCTTCTGCACGTTCTCTTCACTCCTTTTGAGTTGTTACTGAAGTCTTAGCAACTCTTTCTCCATTCCTTTAATTTTTGAAGTCCTTGAGCCAAGCTCTATTGTAAGGTCCTCACATATTTTAATCTGTTCTTCAAATCTTCTCTTCAAGTCAATATGTTCAACCCTTATTTCATCCTTTTGACTTTCAACTTCCTCAGACTTTGCTTCAACTTGTTTTATGTAAGCCTCTAACCTTTTTATGGTTCTGCCCCTTCTAATTATCTCCTTTGAAGCTGCTTCCAACTCAGCTTCAAGATCTGGTTCTTCTTTTTCAACCTTCTCTTCCTCTTCAGAGGTTGAACTACCACCTTGAGTTGATGCCATAGATGCCTGCTCATCTGATGATTTTTCATCTTCCTTTTCATCAACTCTTTTTATCTGACTCATATAACTCTTGAATGAAACTCTCTTCTTCTTCTGTGGGTTGACAGTCTTCTTACTGGACTTCTTTGATTTGAAAGATGGTCTTCTCCATTTTGAATTCATCTCATCATCACCATCCTTATCTTCATCATCAAGTTTCTCTTTGCACTGAGAAGCAAAGTGTCCAGTCTACCTACAACGATAACATCTCAAGGACAACTGTCCCTTTCCCTTCTTAGACCCCTTTTTGAACTTCCTTGTGAAGTATGCCAACACTTCACCTTCACTTTCTTCCTAATCATCATCATCATCCTCATTGGATGATTCTTCCTCTTCTTTTATCATTAAGTGTTTCATAGCTTTGAAAGCTGCCTCCTTTGATACCTTTGACGTTGAGGAGCTTTTAGTCGACTTTATTCTCATCTCATATGCAATAAGATTGCACTGGAGATCATGTAGAGACATAGAATTGAGATCTCTACTCTCCTCTATGGCTACCACCTTTGAGGCAAACCTCTCAAGCAGAATTCTCAGAATTTTCTTCACAATAAATGAGTCTTTCTTATTCTTCCCATGACTTCTAAGATTGTTTATAACATCAATAACCCTGGTGAAAAACTCTTGGATTGTCTCATTTTTCTGCATTCTGAGAGATTCATATCTCTCCTTGAAAACTTGAAACTTGGCCTCCTTTATTCTGCCATCACCTTCATAGACTTTCTGCAATCTGTCCAATATCTCCTTGGCAGATTTGCAGTCCATAACTTTAGCATACTCAGCATCTATCAATGTTGAAATGATGATGTTTGAGGCCTTCCCATTTATCTCAAACTGCCTTAATTCCTCTGGGGTTGGGTCTTTACCTTCTTCTGGAGCCACAAAACCCTCTTGTACGGATTTCACCACGTTCATGCCCATGGTTGCAAATACCACCTGCATTCTCGCTCTCTACATATAATAGTTGGTTCCGTTGAAGATTGGAACCTTCTTACTGTAAGTAGTGCTGGTGCTGGTACTGGTGTCCATTTCTCAGTATGCTAAACAAGTTAAAACTTCTGGAACTCTTTAAACTAGTACACCAAGCTATTAAGCTTCAAACTGGTGAACCTGTGCTCTAATACCAATTGAAGTTTCCGACTTCACCTTAGGATCTACTAGTCTGTGATACTGAGAGGGGGGTGAATCAGTATCATACCCCTTAAAAACATTGATAACTTAAGCCAAAGTATTCTACTTCTTTAATACTTTCGCTCTCGTCAATACGCAGGTATGTGAACAACTTCAACCTTTTCTTAAAAGTGAACTCTTTCTCAGATTCGACTAAGGTAGATCTATTATTACCTACTAATCACAATAGTCCCCAAAGTCACCTTTCAGACACCTTGCCTATTAGACAGATCGGATGTTCTTGATTAGGTCTTCTTTAGGTTATGGGTTCGATGATACTTTAGCTGCGTTCACAACTCAATTCAAAACATAGAATGTAAATCAAAGTAAGGACACAAGAGATTTACATGGCTTCGTCAATGTGACATACATCCATGGTGGTAGAGACTCTTTCTCTATCGAGACAATCCAATATACTTAAGAATACCAGTGTGGTACTCCCGACGTTCACAATGTAGTTGCAATGGATGTCTTAATCCTCTGCTCCTTTCACTATTGCAAATACAAAGCAAATGCAGTATGAAGAGTGTCACTTACTGTGTCTATCCTTCTTCTAGCTTGTCTCACCTTTGTTGAGTTGAATAGGCTGCTTCACTGCCACTTAGAAGTCCACCACAACACTCTTTAACCTCTCTTGAAGAAATCTAGAAATACGTTGACTTCTTTTCAATGCTTCACCGAATTCCTTCTCTAGGTTGTTTTATACAACTCCTGCTTTCTCCGTCTCACGGCTTCACGGCTTGCATTCATACTTCTGGTTTGTCATTTCACATCTCACGACCTACCCCACATTTCTAATTAGTCATGTCGTTGCACGTTCTGGTCTTACGCCATTGCACATTCTGGTCTCACGCCATCGCACGTTCTGGTCTCACGTTTCAGATCTGCACCTGCTTCGCTGTTCTCAAGCCTCACGGATACCAGATCTGCTCTCTTCCAGGTGGTCTCACGGTTTTCCTCTTGCAGGTGGTGTCCTCTCTTTTGCCGTTGTTCACCCTTGTTTTGCCGTCCACCCTGTTTTTCCGTCCACTCTATTATGCCGTCGGCTCATTTTGCCATCCACCTCTTTGCCGTATTGTCTCCTTGCCGACCCATGGTGATTAGCCGTCTTCGATTTTCTCTTTTGCAACCCGCTTGTGTCGTCCATTTCTCTCTCTTGCCGTCCACTCTGATTTTGGCCGTCACGGATTTTCTCCCTTTTCTACCGGTGGTCTACTTTTCTTCGTCCTGCCATCCAGTCTGATTTTGGCTGTCACGGATTTTCTCCATTTTCTGCCGATGGTATGCTTTTCTTCGTCCTGCCATCTAACCCCTGTCCTGCCATCGTGATTGTTTATGTTATATGTAAGGTTTTCTTTTTCTCTTGCAAAGTTGTGGTTTTACTTTCGTACCCCTCCATGTAGCTTCAAATTACTCGCTTACCCTTCCATGTGGCTTTACTTTCTTGCCCCTCCATGTCAAATTAATTGCACATAAAAATCTAGTTGACAATAGTTACAACCCATACAAGACTGTAGGAATAACAGTATGGTATAATATATATTGCTAAAGTCCATGTGTCATCCATTCTAAAAAGCAACAAATTCTCTCTAAGTGTAAATACCGAGTCTTATGATTGGTGAACCTTTTGCTAAGGTAGTAGGTAGCCTTTTCCTTTTTACCTATTTCATCATGCTAACCTAAGACATAACATATGAATTGTTCCCATATAGTGAGATACTATATGAGTAGGTTTATGTAAGATTAATGGCACTAGAACTAGAGGATTAAAAGGATGATTCTTGACTTTGACAAAGGCTTCCTGGCATTGCTTATCCTATTACCTTGGATTGCTTTTCTAAAGCATTCTAAATATGGGTTCATATGTTGTAATCAATTAGGATATAAATTTAACAATATCCTTCCTAAGCATCCCTACTCTTTTCTTGTTGTAAAAGGTATAGCATTTCTTATATGAATTTAATTTTATTAGGAATGATAAGGACCTTCTTAGGTCCACACTGAGAAGGGGAGTGGGTGAATCAATATGAGATGCTTACTTTTTTACAAATTTGTCCAAATTAAACCTTTGTGACCTATTAAAGTCTATGATACAATTTTATCTTACTTTTTTATATGAGAACGGCCATATAAATATCAAGCAAGCACAAGCACCTAAGAACATGCAGAATTTTTACGTGGTTCACCCACAATGTGTAAGCTAAATCCGCGACATGATAGGATCTTTCCTAGATCACACGATCCACTCTTGCTATTAAGGGATACAAATGATGTAATGGAAAGATTTTTCCTTAAACACTATGAAAGAATCACTCCTTAACCACTTACAATGATCTCCCGATCACCCTAAGGGTTTCTCACCCTTTTTCAAGAAGTATATAAAAAGATTATAACAAAAACTCCCCTAAGAAAGATTTCTCCATGTGTATAAGCTGTTGTGGCAGAAAACTGATCTTCTCCTTTCTTTTTATTGTTCTTTCCTCACTACCATTCTCTGCTCAAGCTTTGTCGGTCTATACTCAAGTTTTCTGCCATTCTCTCTTTCTTCACTGCTAGTTTTTGCTCAAGTTCTATTGGTTTTCTCTTTGCTTCTATCAAGTTTCTCTCTGCCTCTATTGGGTTTCTCTCTTACCTTTGTTGGGTTTCTCTCCTGCCTCTGTTGGGTTTCTCCTCTCTACCCTTACTGGGTTCCACCTTTATGTTGGTTTCAACTCTCTACCGATTCTTTCCCTTTTTTCTACTCTACTCTATCTCTTTTGTTCTATTGCTGTCTCAACTTTCTACCACTGTCGGGCTTCTCTCTTGCCTTTGTTGGTTTTCTCTACCATTTTCTCTGTTGGTTTTCTCTGCTATTTTCTCTACTGGTTTTCTCTGCCCTTTTTTGTTTTCTTTTCTATTGCTGCTTAGTATGCTCTCTGTTGTTCCCCTCTTTTTAACTTAGCTTTATTTATTCTTTTGATGGCTGCATGGGTATTTATAAGCTTTGAGTTTGGGATTGCCCTACCATTAATGGTCAATATTGATTCTTTGAATTTAGGGGTGCCCTACCATTAACAATCAGCATTGACTCCTTGAATTTAGGGTCAATGGTCAACATTGACTCCTTGAATTTAGGGTTGACCTACCATTAAGGTTAGCATTGATTCATACCTAGCAAGTGATTTGCAATGTCACTACTAAATGCAATGCCAAAGGTAGCAATTAGTGATGAGGACCTTCTTAGGTCTCACATAGAGAGGAGAAGGGGGTGAATTAGTGTGAGATGTTTCCTTTTTACAAATTTGTCTGGATTAACCTTTGTGACTTATTAGAGTCAATGATCCAATTATTATCTTACTTCTTTATGTGAAAGTGGCCATATGGATATCAATCAAGCATAAGCACCCGAGAACACAAAGAATTTTTCTGTGGTTCATCCACAATGTATGAGCTATATCTATAGTGTGATAAGATCACTCATAAATCATGCAATCCACTCTTGTTATCAAGGGATACAGTTATGTTGTGGAAAGATCACTCCTTAACTACTTGTAGAAGGATCACTCTTTAACTACTTACAATGATCTCTCAATCACTTAAAGAGTTGATCTCCCGATCACTAAAAGAGTTGAACTCCCAATCACTCAAAGGATTGATCTCCTAATCACTAGAAGAGTTAATCTCTCAATCATTCAAAGGATTGATCTCCTAATCACTTTGAGGGTCTCCCATCTTTTTTCAAAAAGTTTATAAAAAGGTTATGACTAAAACTTCCCTGAGAAAGATCATTCAATATGAACAGGTTGCTATTGTAAAAAGCAGATCTCCTCTATCCTCACTGCCAGTCTTTACTCAAACTTTGCTAGTCTCTTCTCCGTAGGTTCTTTATGTTGTTACTGCTATTTCTCCTTTACAAGTTATCTCTTCTACAAGTTCTCTCCCTTTGTTATCGGTGATGCCTCCTTCTGCCTTGGTAAGTTCTCTCCCTCTGCTGCTGGTGCTGCCTACTTCTGCCTTGGCAGGTTCTCTTCCTCTGCTACTAGTGCTGCCTCACCTGCTACAGGGGTAAGTTTTCTCTTTTGCTACTGATGCTACCTGCTTCTACCTTGGCAGGTTCTCTTCTTCTACTACTAGTGCTACCTCACCTGCTGCCAAGATAAGTTTTCTCCTTTACTACTGATACTGCTTGCTTATACCTTGGCAAGCTTTCTTCCTCTGCTGCTAATATTGCCTCAACTGTTGCCATGACAAGTTTTCTCCTCTACTATTGGTACTGCTTACTTCTGCCTTGGCAAGTTCTCTTCCTTTGCTGCTGGTGCTGCCTCACCTGCTACCAGGGCAAGCTTTCTCCTCTACTACTAGTAGTACCTGCTTTTACCTTGGTAAGTTCTCTTCCTCTACTGCTAGTGCTGTCTTACCTTACTGCAATTGCTACCTTCTCCTTCTTGCAATTGCTGCCTTTTCCTTGCTGTAATTTTTTCCTTTTTCTTGCTGCAATTGCTGCTGCCTTCTCCTTTGGTGTGGCTGCCTCTCTTTTTAGTGGTTGCTACCTCCTTCTCCTTTTGGTTACTATAGCACCTTCTTCCTTTGGTTGCCACTGCACCTTTTCTTTCTAGTAGTTACTACACCTTCTTCTGTAGTGGCTACTACACCTTTTCCTTCCAATGGCTACCGTACCTTTTCCTTCTTGTGGCTGCTGCACTATCTCCTTCTCCTTTTAGTTCAACTGTCACCTTCTTTGGTGTGGCTGCTACACCACTCTTCTCCCTTAGTATGGTTGATTGGTTGCTGTTGCACACCTCTCCTTGGTTTGCCGCTGCACACCTTCTCCCTTGGTGTAGTTGATTGGTTGCCGCTGCACACCTTTCCTTTTGGTGTGACTATTGACTATTGCAACTCCTTCTCCCTTTGGTGTGGCTACTGGCTACTGCAACTACTCCTTCAATTAGTGTGGCTACCTCCTTCTTTAGTGGCTGTTGTCACCTCTTGGTTGACTACACCTCTCCTTGGTGTTGCACCTCTCTTGGTCGGTCACTCTCTTTGCTATTCTCTCTTATTTTTCTGTAGCACACACATCTTTTGAAAGATGCATAGATGTATTTATAAGCCTTGAGTTTTAAGGTTGCCTAATTATCAATGGTCAGCATTGATTCCCAAGGGTTGCCCTAGAATCAACAATCAGATTTAATTCCTAAAATTTAGGGTCAACGATCAATATTGATTTCCAAAAAGTAGGGTCAACAGTCAACATTGACTCATTGACTTTAAAGTTAACCTGCCATCAACAATTTTGACCAATGACCTCTCTACATCTCAACAACATTCAAAACATCAAATCAACAAGAAAAACTATGTGAGATGCTATTGACAATAAATCCAACATCAGCCATCGACAATAAGCTCAACAACTAGTGCTTTCTTTATAGCCAAAACACCATCAATAATATGAATCAACTCCTCATTTTTAACAGCGTAAGGTGGGGCTAACAACATCCTGATTTTAGCCCTGCTTTTTCTCCTCATTCTCATTACATTCCACCAACACCGTCTTCTTTAACCTTTGAATAAATTAACTGCCAACACTTTGTAAATGCATCAAATACATCTCAAAGGCACTTATAATATTAAATTAATAAGGACATGTATATGAGATACTATTGACAACAAATCCCACATTACCTATCAAAGATGGGCTCAACAATCTCCCCCTTTGGATTTCTTGGCAACACATTAAATCCATAAGTCCGCACTTAAGTACAAGAAGTAGTGTCAGCAAAAGAATAGCTTCCCCTGAAACATACATCTCCCCTTTTGCATGTAGGCCTAATACCAATTGGAAACAACCTTAATTTTTAACTCATCCTTTTTTTCTGCTTCCCCCCTTTTATTTGATTTTCCCCTTTGGATTTATCAAGCTATTCCCCCTTTTAATTAGTATATACTCTCTTTGAATTTATGCAAAATATCTCCCCCTTTGATAATAAATCCAAAGAATAATAGAAGAGGGAAAGGAAGAAGGGTTAGAGGCATACCTCAACCTCTAGGGGGTGGCTGAATACATAAGTTTAACCTTAACTTCTGGAACATCTCTCTTAATAGAGGTTTAGTGAATATATTTGCAACCTTCTTAATGGTAGGCACAAACTCTAACTTTACTTCATTTTCCTCTATTTTTTCTTTAATGAAGTGATACTAATTTCAATATGTTTAGATATGGAGTGTTAGACAAGATTTTTTAATAAATTGATGGCACTTTAGTTGTCACAATCAATCTCTTTTGTTTGAATCTCCATATCTTTTTTGGTAGCATTCACTATCTTCCCTTTTGACAAGTGCTGCAAATGGTGTTTCTTTCTCTTATCAGCTTGGGTACATCTTTCACAGCTTCATTTTTGAACAATTTGTTTAGCCCCTTTTGTCCAAGATGTCCCAATCTCTTATGTCACAACAAATTCTCATCTTTGGTTCTCATGTAGTGTGTTTTTACTGCTAGAAACTTGGTATAAGTTTCTATTTATTCTTTCTCCCTTTATAATGAACAGCAAAATTTTTCACCTGGAGATTCATCAACAGCAAAATTTTTATACAGCTTCTTGAGATGTTTTACCTCTTTTTTCAACTTCTTGTTTTTGTGCAAACAAGCTCTCAATTCCTTCTCAAGTTGCTGCACTAACTTATCCTCATCCTTTTCTATTGATTCCTCATCACTTAAAAAGTCTTGATCATTATTTGCTTGAGCGATTAGCATATCCTTTGTAACCTCATCATCAACTTTTTCTTCAAAATCCTCTTCATCTAGCTTGCTAAAAGAATTCCTTCTTTTGGATCTGAAGAATTTCTTTTTTCCTATGGCACCTAAATTTCCAGCTTTAAAGTAACTAGATAATTTTGTCCTTCTCCTTAAAACTAACTCATCATTGTCCTCATTGTTTGCTTCTTTTCTCTTTGGGCAGTCCACGGTAAAATGCCCAATTGCTCCATAGCTAAAGCACTTTAAGGGTAATTTTTCCTTGTACTTCCCTTTTCCTTTCCTCATATTGTTGGTGATGTATGTCATGACCTCATCCAGTTCAGTATCACCATCTTCTTTTCTAGTGCTGCTGACAAATTCCTCTTCTTGGTCTTTAATCCTTAACTTCTTCATTGCCTTAAAGGTCAGCTCTTTCTCTGCCTTAGACAACTTTTCTTTCTTTATTGGGGCTATTCTCATTTCATAAGCCACCAATATGCTATGCAGGTCATTTAAGGGCAACCTATCCAGATCTTTATCTTTTATAAAAGAGACTTTGGCGTTATAAGCTTCCAACAAGGTTCTAAGTATTTTCCTTACCACAATAGCATCGTGTATCTCCTCTCCATAACCTATAATGGAGCACACAATTTCATTAACTCTTGTGAAGAACGCATCCACAGTCTCATCATTTTGCATCTTTATGTCTTCGAATCTACTCCTCCAAATTTGTAACTTGGCTTCCTTCATAACCTTGTTTCCTTCATAAATATTCTTTAATTTGTCCCAAATTTGCTTGGCTGTGTTACACCCCATCACCTTAGTGAATTCTTTATTAGACAAGGAGGTATATAAGGCATTTCTCACCTTTCCATCGCACTCTAAGTTCTTCTTATTAGCTGATGTCATAGGATCACCATTAGTAATAGGGATGAAGCCATTAACAGCAGACTTAAACATATCAAGACCAAGGGACATCAGATATAGGAGCATTCTATTCTTCCATAACTAATAATTTTGTTCATCAAATGTAAGGATGCCCTTATTATTAACACTATTCATGCTATCCATGATCTCAAGCAGTAGTAGAAATAAAAACTCACACAACAATGCGCAACCTCAATTCAAAGTAAAAAAATTGGATCAACAAAAGAGCCAGCTTGGATACCACTTGATAAGGACCATTGTAGGTCTCACACTGAGAGGAGGGTGAATCAGTGTGAGCTATCTTCTTTTTACAAATTGATCCAGATTTAACCTCTATGGCTTATTAGAATCGATGACCTAATTTTTATTTTTCTCCTTTATGTAAGCGCAACCGTACAAATAAAAATTAATGCGCAAACACCCAAGAACACATGACAATTTTTACATGGTTCACCTACAATGTGTGAGCTACGTCCACGGTGTGATAAAATCACTCTTAAATCATACAATCCACTCTTGTTATCAAGGGATATAGTTATGGTGGAGAAGGATCACTCCTTAACGACTTATAGAAGGACTACTCCTTAACTACTTACAACGATCTCCTGATCAAGGAGTTGATCTCCCAATCACTCCAAAGGTATCCCACCCTTTGTCAACACATTTATCAAGAGTTTGTGATTAAAATCGTTCCTGAAAAATGATCACTCAATGTATATAGACTACCAGAGCAGAATATGGATCTTCTCCTTCCTTCGCTGCCGGTGTTGTCTCACCCGCTACCGCTGCTGTCTACATGCACTGTTGCTGCTGTCTACACGCTCTGCTAATGCTATCTGTACACACTGCTAATGATATCCATACACTTTGCCATTACTATCCGCGTGTGCTGTTAATGCTGTCCGTAAGCGCTGCCGCATCTATCCGCTGCTGTTTGCATGTGCTATTAATGTTGTCTACACGTATTATCATTGTTGCCTGCTATCCACATGTGCTCTATCAACGCTCTCTACTCCTGCTATCCCCGCTCTCTATACCCACTTCTTGTGCGCATTGTCCACGTGTGCAGTTAATATTGTCCATTCGCCCTACCGTGTCTACCTACTGTCCGCACGTGCTATGCCTGCTGTCCATATGCGTTGAACCCACTATCCTCACAAGCTATGCCTGCTATTTGCACAAGCTATACCTATTGTCTGCCCCACACACTGTGCTCACTGTCCGTACAAGCTAAACCTGCTGTCTACACAAGTTGTGCCTGCTGTCTGTGCTCCTACTATATATGGTCTCTGTGCCTGCTATCCATGCACGCTGTGCCTATTGTCCGTGTGCACTGTTCTTGCTGTTTGCGGTCTCTACGCCTGCTGTCTGCATACACTGCGACTACTGTTTGCACACGCTATTCCTGTTATCCATACGTGTTGCTCTTACTATCAGCTCACACCGTTACTGTTGCTGCTGCTTTTGGTGAGGGTTTACTAGTGTAGGTGGCTAGCTACCTAGCTCTCTTTCTTTCCTCCTTGGCTAGTTGCACATCCTTTAATGGCTGTCTTCTTTGCCTTGGTCGGTCACTCTCTCCTTTGGTGGCTGCCTCTTTCTTTGTCGTTCACCCTCTCCTTGCCTTTAGGTTTGCTGTTCTCTCTCCTTTAGCCAACTCTCTCAAAATTCTATAGCACACCCCTTTCTTGTAAGACGCATAGGGGTATTTATAGAGACTTGATATTAAGGCTACACAATCATCAACAGTCATTGTTAATTCCCACATGTTGCCCTGCAATCAACAGTCAGATTTGATTCTTAAAATTTAGGGTCAATGGTCAACATTAAGTTCTTAAAATTTAGGGTCAACAGTCAACATTGACTCCTCAACGCCAAGGTTGACCTGTCATCACCGGTTTCTACCAATGACCTCACTACATCTCAATGGCATTCATAACCTCACATAAGCACATATAACTGTGTGAGATTGTGTTGACAACAAATTCAACACTAGCCATAAAAAATGGGCTCAAAAAGTTTATATGATAAGAAAAGGTTTACGAGTGCAAATGACATAAACACATATTATTGACTAACATATAGCAAAAGACTACCCATTTTATTACATAATTACCCTTAAATGTCATAAACATCAACGTAAAGAAGAGTTTTAGCTTACATTACTTTACAAGAGACTTGATTGATTAAAAAATCTCCTAAGCCTACTCGTTATACATAAGTGTTCTAATGTTGTATAATTAGATTTATAAGGCTTGAGGTAACTCTTATTCTTCTTTGTTGAGCCCATCTTTGATGACTAATATTGGATTTGTTGTCAATAGCATCTCACATTGTTGCTTGTGTTGATTTGATGTTTTGAATGTTGTTGAGATGCATAGAAGTCGTTAGTCAAAACTGTTGATGGTAGGTTAACTAAAGTCAATAAGTTAATATTGACCATTGACCCTAAATTTTAGGGGTCAAGATTGACTGTTGACCCTTGACCATTGACCATAAATTTTAGGAAACCAATGTTGACCATTAACCCTAAATCTTAAGAATCAAATCTAGTCATTGATTATAAGGCAACCTTTGGAAATCAACAATGACTGTTGATGATCGTGTAATCCTAATCTCAAGGCTTTATAAATAACCCCATGCACCTTACAAGACAAGTGTGTGCTGTAGAATTTTTTGAAAGAACCAAAAACCTAATTGCAGCAATCGACCAAGAGAGAGAGGCAGCCAAGGAGAGCAACAGCCAACCACACCTTGCTAGAGTTTTTGTTGGTGCAAGGATGCCTGCTGGAGTTTTTGCTAGTGCATCCTTGCACCAATAGCACAACCAATAGGTGCCCCTGCACTAGCAAAAACTCCAGCAGGCATTCCCTGCACCAGCAATGCATCCAATAGCCTGCAAGCCCAAAAATTACAATCCGTCCAACAGCCTATAATCCCAGAAATTGCAGCACGTCCAGTAGCCTACAATCCCAAAAATTACAACACGACCAATAGGCAATCACAGCGATTGCAGCATATCCAACAAGCAATCCCAATGAGTGCAGTACATCTAGCAGTTGTAACATATACAACAGCAACTTCCAAGCAGCAAGAGCAAGTAAACCAGTAGCTGTAAATTGTAGAAGCAACAACAAGCTCAAACAGCACATGTAAGCAATGATAGCAACCCGTGCAAGCAGTGATAATAGCTCATGCACATACAGACAGTAGTAGCAACGTGTGTAGGCAATGATAGGAGTAGGCCCAACAACTTGCAACAACCAAGGAGAAAACGTGTCCTATGTAGGCAACACTAGCAATAAGTGAGACAGCATCAGTAGCAAAGGAAGGAGAAGATTCGTATTTTGCACTAGCAATTTGTATACATTAAGTGATCGTTCTCCAAGAATGTTTTCACTATAAACTCTTAATAAACTTGTTGAAAAAAAAAAAAAAAGGTGGGATACCCTTGAAGTGATCGGGAGATCATTATAAGTGGTTAAGGAGTAGTCCTTCCACAAGTGGTTAAAGAGTGATCCTTCCATAACATTGTTGTATCCCTTGATAACAAGAGTGGATTGTGTGACTTAAAAGTGATCCTATCACACCATGGACATAACTCACACGTTGTGGGTGAACCACGTAAAAATTGTCGTATGCTCTTGGGCACTTGTGTTTGATTAATATCTATACAGTTGGTCTCACATAAAGGAGAAAGATAAAAATTAGATCATCGGCTCTAACAAGTCACAAAGGTTAAATCCGGATAGATTTGTAAAAAGTGAATATCTCACACTGATTCACCCCATTCTCAATGTGAGACCTAAAACGGTCCTCATCACTCTTTTTTAGAGATCTTGTGGATTGTTAATGTACTAAATTCAATAATGACTTTGGTTTATACATCACGATGGTCATGGGTTTGATTGATGAACTCTACATTATTGAACTGGTAAGTTGGAGATAATACAAACTTAGTCACCTCATCTTCTAGATTGGTATCTAATTCTAAAATGGCCTTATTGTCCATTAAGTTGTATTAAAGTGGGTGATAAGGACCATTGTAGATCTCACATTGAGAAAGGGGTGAATCAATGTGAAATATCCTCTTTTTACAAATCAATCTGAATTTAACCTTTGTGGCATATTAGAGTCGATGGTCCGATTTTTAATTTTCTCCTTTATGCAAGTGCGACTATACAAATAAAAATCAATGTGTAAGCACCCAAGAACACACGATAATTTTTATGTGGTTCACTCACAATGTGTAAGCTACATCCACGGTGTGATAGGATCCCTCCTAAATCACACAATCCACTCTTATTATCAAAGGATACACTAATGTTGTGGAATGATCACTCCTTCACCACTTGTGGAAAGACTACTCCTTAACCACTTACAATGATCTCTTAATCAAGGAGTTGATCTCCAGATCACTTCAAGGGTATTCCATCTTGTTTTTCAACAAATCTATCAAGAGTTTATGGAAAAACCTTTCCTAGAGAACAATCACTTAAAGTGTAAAGTAGAATATGGATCTTTTCCTTCCTTTGTTGCTGGTATTATCTCACCTGTTGCCAATGCTGCTTGCGCGCTGCTACTACTGTCCACATGCACTGCTGCTGCTGTCCACACACTTTACTAATGTTGTTGTTCCCACAGCCTTGTATGGGTTGTAATTGTTGTCAACTAGATTTAAGTGTGCAAGAAAGTAAAGCCACATGGAGGTGCAAGAAAGTAAAAGCCACATGGAGTGGCAAGAATGTAAATCTGTCGCATAAGCCCTATTAGGGTTTCATGGAAGAGAGTATATAAAGACAAAGAGAGCATAAGAGAAAACTAGGGCAACGCCAACATAAGAGAGCATTCGATAAACACAAAGAGAGTAGGGTCGGCACAAAAGATAGAAAAACCATACACGACCGGCAGAGAACAAAAAGAAAAAAGGGAGAGAAAACTAGTAAAGGTTGAAGAGGTTGAAGTTGTTCACATATCTACGAATTATGGTGATACTAATTTACCCCCCCTTTCAGTTTCACAAACTAGTAGATCCTAAGGTAAAGTCAGGAACTTCAATTGATATCAGAGCACAAGTTCACCAGTTTGAAGCTTAACAGCTTGGTGTACTAGTTTGAACTATTTCAGAAGTTTTAACTTATTCAGCATACTGAGAAATGGACGCCAATACCAACACCAGCATTACTTACAGCAAGAAGGTTCCAATCTTCAACGGAACCAACTACCATATGTGGAGAGTGAGAATGCAGGTGGTATTTGCAACCATGAGCATGAATATGGTGAAATCTATTCAGAAGGGTTTTGAGCCTCCAAAAGAAGGTAAAGATCCAACCCCAAAGGAATTAAGGCAGTTTAAGATCAATGGGTAGGCTTCAAATGTCATCACTTTAGCATTAACAGATGCTAAATATGCTAAAGTTATGGACTACAAATCTGCCAAGGAGATATGGGACGAATTGCAGAAAGTCTATGAAGGTGATGGCAGAATGAAGGAGGCTAGGCTTCAAGTGTTCAAGGAAAGATATGAATCTCTCATAATGCAGAAAAATGAGACAGTCCAAGAGTTCTTCACCAGGGTTATTGATGCTGTAAACGATCTTAGAAGTCATGGGAAGAACAAAAAGGACTCATCCATTATGAAGAAAATTCTGAGAATTCTGCCTGAGAGGTTTGCCTCAAAGGTGGTAGCCATAAAGAAGAGTAGAGATGTCAATTCTATGTCTATGCATGATCTCCAGTGCAATCTCATTGCATATGAGATGAGAATAAAGTCAACTGAGAGCTCCTCAACGTCAAAGGTATCAAAGGAGGTAGCTTTCAAAGCTATGAAACACTTGAAGATAAAAGAAGAGGAAGAATCATCCAGTGAGGATGATGTTGATGATGAGGAAGAATATAAAGGTGAAGTGTTGGCATACTTCACAAGGAAGTTCAAAAAGGGGTCTAAGAAGGGAAAAGGACAGTTGTCCTTGAGATGTTATCGTTGTGGGCAGAATGGACACTTTGCTTCTCAGTGCAAAGTGAAACTTGATGATAAAGATGAGGATGGTGATGATGAGCCGAATTCAAAATGGAGAAGACCATTATTCAAATCAAAGAAGTCCAACAAGAAGACTGCTAACCCACAGAAGAAAAAGAAAGACTCATTCAAGAGTTATGTGAGTCAGACAAAAGAAGTTGATGAGGAGGAAGATGAAGACTCATCAGATGAGCAGGCGTTTATGGCATCAGCTCAAGGTGGTAGTTCAACCTCTAAAGAGGAAGAGGAGGTTGATGAAGAAGAACCAAATCTTAAAGCTGAGTTAGAAGCAGCTTCAAAAGAGATAATCAAAAGGGGCAAAACCATAAAAAGGTTAGAGGCTCACATAAAACAAGTTGAAGCAAAGTCTAAGGAAGCTAAAAGTCAAAAGGATGAAACAAAGGCTAAACATATTGACTTAAAGAGAAGATTTGAAGAACATATCAAAATATGTGAAGACCTTACAATAGAGCTTGGCTTAAGGGCTTCAAAAATTGAAGAAATGGAGAAAGAGTTGCTGAGACTTCAACAACAACTCAAAAGGAGTGAAGAGAACTTACAGAAGCTTAAAATGATAGGAGAAACAAGTTCTGCAAGAGAAAAGAAGAATGAAGAGAAAGTGCAGCAATCTAAGGCTGTATTACCTAAAGATAATAAGAATTTGCCACAGAAGTTGAAAGAGAAGGGTGTGACTTAGGAGAAGATAGCTGAGAATAAAGAGGATTTGAAGAAGTAACCTAAGGTGGCAAAAAAAAATGAAGAAAAGAAGGTCAGCCAGCAAAGGGCTATGGCTGAACAGAAGAAGGAGAAGAAGGTGACTGAAATGAAAGTCACACAAGCAAAAAAGCCAACTACGTTGCCTACACAACAAGTAATGAACAAAAGAAAACAAGCTGTGATTAGACCCAAGAAGAGGTAGTTTCAAGGTCACTGTCTTTATTGTGGAATTTGAGGTTATAAGGCGAGTAATTGCTAGTGGAGAAGGCCAGTATATGTCTCCAACTTGCAAAGATCCGATACTACATATAGGGGGAGACATTATAGAATTCAGAAGAGAACACTTGTCGTGAGTTCTTGCACATACTGTAAAAGGCAAGGACACACTAACAAGGATTGTTGGTGGAAGCCCAAAGTAGTGGTTTCAAAGAACAAGTTTGCTATATTGGCAAACTTGGAATAGTGTGAAAGGTGCGGGCAGGATGACCATAATGCCAAGAGATGCATGACACTTCTCCTTGAGCAAGAGAAGGCACTTGATGGCACAGTAAAAACAATTGGTGCAGTCAAAGTTGAGAAAAAGGAGAAAGCTATCTTCAAGCCAGTTCAAAGGAAAAAATATAAAGCAAAATGAGAGGTAGCTAATATAGCTAAAATTGCACTAATGGTTGACTACAAGGATAAGCAGTGGATCCTTGATAGTGGTTGCACTTCACACATGACAGGAGACAAAAGTAAATTGTCAAAGCTAAACAAGTCAAGAGAAGGCAGAGTCAAGTTTGGCAATGATGATTCACTCAACATCAATGGTCAGGGGTCAGTAAACATTGGAAAAAGAAAGTGGAAAGATGTTCTGCACGTTGAAGGACGCAGATATAATCTAGCATCTATCAGCCAACTATGCAATGAAGACCATAAGGTAATATTCACAAAAACAGGTTGCAATACTATTGCAACTGGGAAGAGAATAGCTGGAAATTTATATGTGATTGATGAGGACAAGATAAACAACTGTTTACTTACAAAAGAAGAAGAAAATCAACTCTGGCATAGAAGGCTAGAACACTTATCACAGAAAAACATGAGGAAGTTGACCACTACTCATGCAATCAGAGACATTCGCGACCTCAGGAGAAATAAAGGGTATGTTTGCTCAGCATGCTCTAAAGGAAAACAGGTCAGAAAGCAACATAAGACCAAAAAGTTCAGTTCTGAAGCAATGCTTGACATTGTGCATACTAATTTGTGTGGACCGATGAGGACAAAAGGGTTAAATAGTGAGAGGTACTTCATCTTATTTGTTGATGATTATTCCAAAAGGACCTACATCATACACCTCAAACACAAGTCAGAAGTTCTAAATTGCTTCAAGAGATACAGAAGATTGGCTGAAAATAAGAGTGGAAGGAAGATCAAAGTATTGAGGTCAGATCAAGGCACTGAATTCACAAATGGAGCTTTTAAAGATTACCTTGAGAAGCATGGTATTCACCATCAGATGGCAGCAGCAAGAACACCTCAACAGAATGGGGTGATAAAGAGGAAAAATAGAGCTATGGTTGAAATGGCAAGAACACTACTACTGGAATCCAAGCTTCACACAAGATTTTGGACAGAAGCAACATTTACAGCTGTACATTTACTGAATAGTCTTACTAAGGCCCAATACTAATAAGACTCCATATGAGCTATGGAGTGGCAAGAAGACAACAGCCAAGTATCTCAGAATCTTTGGTAGCCCATGTTTTGTGAAGAACAAGGAGCAAAACTTGGGAAAATTCAACGCTAGGTCTGATGAAAGCATCTTTGTGGGATACTCAGAAAAGACAAAAGGTTACGGAGTTTTCTTGCATAAACTGGGAAAAGTGATCACTTCCAGTGATGTGAGAATAAATGAGAACTGGAAAACAATGTAGAATGGAGAAGCTGAGGACAATGAAGAAGATGACTTCAATATAGATGAAGAATCAGACCAACCTGAAGAAAAGGAACAAGAAGTAAGTTCAGACTCGGAGAAAAGTGAGTCTGAAGATGAAGAAAGAGATCCTCTTGCAGCTAAGACGGTGCAAGGAAGAAGGACAAAGAAAACATGGACCAGTGCTCATCAAGGAGATCAGATCATAGGTGACCCATCAGCAGAAGTTACAACAAGAAGAAGAATTGTGGGAGCTACTGCTTTACTCTCACAAGTTGAACCTAAATCTGTTGAAAAGGCTATTCAAGACAAAGCCTGGGTCAAAGCTATCAATAAGAAGCTGGATCAAATTGAGAAGAATGATGCATGGGAGCTGGTTCCAAGACCCACTAATAAAAATGTCATAGGAACAAAATGGGTGTTTAGGAATAAACACAATGAAGATGGCAAGGTGGTGAGGAATAAGGTCAGGCTGGTTTGCAAAGGCTACACTCAGATAGAATGAGTAGATGTTGATAAAACTTTTGCACCAGTGGCAAGGTTAGAAACTATTAGAATGTTCCTAGCTTTGGCAACACATAAGAGGTATAAAGTTTATCAAATGGATGTGAAATCAGCCTTTCTGAATGGGCTTCTGAAAGAAGAAGTGTATATTAAACAACCCGATAGAGTACAAATCAGTGAGGATGAGACACACGTGTGCAAGCTGAAGAAAGCCTTGTATGGTCTTAAACAAGCCCTAAAAGCATGGTATAGCAGGCTGGATGTGTATTTGAGAAGGTTAAACTTCAGAAGAGGAACAGTTGATAATAACCTATATGTGTTCAAATCAGAGAAAGGCCAGCTGATAACCATAGTATATGTAGACAACATCAACTTTGGAAGGGATCACTCTAAGCTATGCCAAGATTTTGCACAGAAGATGAGTGAGGAATTTGAGATGTCATTGATTGGAGAAATGACTTACTTTCTTAGATTACAGATAAAACAGTGTGAAGAAGGTATTTTTATTTCTTAGACGAAATATGCCAAAGAGATGCTGAAAAAGTTTGGCATGGAGGATAGCAGACCTGTTAGTACCCCTATGACAGTGGGTTGCAAGTTAACAAAAGATCATGAGGGAAGGAGTACGAGCCCTACCGAATACAGGAAGATGATAGGGAGCCTTCTGTACCTTACAGCATCAAGGCCTGATCTTATGCAAGTTGTGTGCATTGCCAGCAGATTTCAAGCGATCCTAAGGAATCTCATGTGTTGGCAGTGAAAAGAATCTTAAGATACCTCAAAGGGACACTGGAAATGGGTTTATGGTATCCGACTATGGATTCTGTAAAACTACGAGCATACACTGATGCAGACTAGGCAGGAAGTATAGATGACAAAAAATCAACCAATGGCTACAGCTTTTACTTGGGTTCAAAATGTGTTGCATGGTTAAGTAGAAAGCAAAACAGTGTTGCTTTGAGCACAGCTAAGGTTGAGTATATGGCTGCTTGTGCAACATGTACACAGGTGATATGGATGCTAAGACAATTGGCAAACTTGGGTGTTGAAGTGAAGTTACCAATGAGTGTACTTTGTAATAATCAAAGTGCTATTGATCTCAACAAGAATCCGGTTCAACATTCGACGAGCAAGCATATTGACATCCGGTATCACTTCATCAAAGATCAAGTGGAACAAGGTACAATTCAGTTGGAGTATGTTGGCACTAAAGATCAAATTTCAGATATTCTAACTAAAACTCTGTCCACAGAACTGTTTGAAAAGCACAAATTGAGTCTATCTGTGCAAATGCCTCCTCAAGTCTGAAGTTCAAGTGAATCCTCCATCTCTACTTTACGAGTTTTTCAGATTTGTAATTGGTTGGCAAAAGGGGAGAGAAGCAACAGTGTAGGGGGAGCTGTTAAGAAAGGAGGAGTGCATATTTAGGGGGAGTTGAAATTGCTGCATAATAGCTTTTGTTATGAGTGTTGCCAACAATTACAAAGGGGGAGATTGTTGTTCCCACAGCCTTGTATGGGTTGTAATTGTTGTCAACTAGATTTAAGTGTGCAAGAAAGTAAAGGCATATGGAGGTGCAAGAAAGTAAAACCCACATGGAGGGGAAAGAACGTAAATCCGCCACGTAAGCCCTATTAAGGTTTCATGGAAGAGAGTATATAAAGACCTTGGAAGACAAAACTAGGGCAAGGCCAACATAAGAGAGCATTCGGTAAACACAAAGAGAGTAGGGTTGGCACAAAAGATAGAAAAACCATACACGACCAACAGAGAACAAAAAGAAAAAAGGGAGAGAAAACCCGGGGAACGGTCGAAGACGGCAGGACGAAGAAAAGCCGTTGGAAGATGGAGAAAAATTTGAGACAGCTAAAAGTGTGACGACAGGCCACCGGCACACCAGTGGTCGGCGAGGAGACGACATGGGAAGGAGAAAACTGTGTGACGGCAAGAGAGAGAAACCCGTAAGGAACGGCACACCACCAGCAGAAAAGGGAGAAAATTCGTGACAGCCAAAGTCAGAGACAGGGATGAACGGCAGAATAGGAGCTAGACGGTAAGACGAAAGATATACCACCGGAAAGAGAGATGGCCAAAGAAGAGTGGACGGCTGAAGGAAACTGTGAGACCACCTAGAAGAGAAGACAGCAGATCTGGAATGGGTGAGACCAGATCGGAGCTGGAATAAATGAGACCAGAGCAGATCTGGAACGGGTGAGACCAAATCAGAGCTGGAACAGGTGAGACCAGATCAAAGCTGGAACGGGTGAGACCAGACCAGATCTGGAACGGGTGAGAGAGAAAACCCGGCTAGATGGTAGAACGAAGGGCGGACGGAAAAAGAAAAGGGTGGACAAGAAACATAGAAACCATCGGTAGAGAGAAAGAAAACTTGATTCGACCAACCATGTGAGTACGGAAAAACAGAACACCGGCAGAAAAGAGAAAAACCCGATACAATTAGAAGGGGTGGACGACACAAGAAAAGAGATCCAGCTAGACGGTGAGAGAGATCCAACTAGACTGCGTGAGACCAGAACGTGCGAGAGCGTGAGACCAGAACGTACGTCAGCGTGAGACCAGAAACATGTGTGAGGCGTGAGACCAGCAAAGCGGGCAAACCAGAAACGTGCATGAGACGTGAAACGCCAAACTAGAAACGTAAGGCAGGCCGTGAGATCAGAAGACGAGTGAAGTCGTGAGATGGTGAAAACAGGAGTTGTGTGAGACAACATAGAGAAGAAATTCGGTGAAGCATAAGAAAGAACTCAACGTATTTCCAAATTTCTTCAAGTAAGGTTAGAGAGCGTTGTGGTGAACTTCAAAGTAGCAATGAAGCAGCCTTTTCAATTCAACAGAGGTAAGACAAGCTAGAAGAAAGGTAGACACAGTAAGTGACACTCTTTGTATTGTACTTGCTTAGTATTTGCAATAGTGAAAGGAGCAGAGGATTAAGACATCCATTGTAACTGGTATTATCAAGTATAGTGGATTGTCTCAGTAGAGGGAGAGTCCCTACCACCATGGATGTACGTCACGTTGACGGAACCACGTAAATCTTGTGTGTCCTTACTTTGTTTTACGTTTTGTGTTTTGAATTGAGTTGTGTGAATGCAGCAAAAGTATCAGCCAACCCATAACCTAACGAAGACCTAATAGGCAAGGTGTCTGAAATGTGACTTTGGGAACTATTGTAATTAGTAGGTAACAATAGATCTACCTTAGTCAAATCTGAGAAAGAGTTCGCTTTTAAGAAGAGGTTGAAGTTATTCACATATCTGCGAATTGTGGTGATACTGATTCACCCCCCCTCTCATTATCACAAACTATAGATCCTAGGGTGAAGTCGAGAACTTCAAATGTTGTCCGTACATGCTGCTGCTGCTGTCCACACGTGCTGTTAATGTTGTTTGTACGTGCTACAACATTTGTCCACTGCTGTCTGTGTGTGTTGCTAATGCTGTCTATATGCACTATCACTGCTGTCTGCGTGCTCTATGCCTATTGTCCACGCGTGTTGAGCCCACTGTCCACACAAGCTATGCCCGCTGTCTGCGCGCTCTGCACCTATTGTCCGTGTGTGCTGTGCACCCGCTATTCACGCTCTTTGTGCCTACTGTCCACTTTCTCTATACCCCACTATGCACCTGCTGTCCACACACGCTAAGGCTACTATCTGCGCTTTTTGCACCTGCCATCCGCACATTCTGCACCTGCTATCGACACACGTTATGCCCACTATTTGCGCACATTGCGGCTATTATCCGCACACAATGTTCCTGCTATCCACTTGCACTGCTGCTGCTTTCCACGCTTGCTACTGCTGCTCTCTCGCATCGCAACTACTATCCCTGTGTGCTGCAGCTGTTTTCTCACGCTGCTACTGCTCTCCTTGCGCACTGCAGCAGTTTTCTCGCACCACTACTGCTATCCCCACATATTACAACTATTTTCTCGCGTCGTTGCTGCTCTCCCTGCACACTATAGCAGTTTTCTCGCATTACTGCTGCTCTCCCTATGCACTACAGCTGTTTTCTTACACCGCTGCTGTTCTCCCTATGTGTTGCAATTGTTTTCTTGTGCTGTTACTGCTCTCCTTACATGCTACAACAATTTTCTCATGCTGCTGCTGCTCTCCTTACACATTGCAACTATTTTCTCATGCCACTACTACTATTCCCGCACATTGGTTGCTACTGTAGGACCCTTCAACTGTTGCTTCACCACCTACTAGCTACTGCTTTACCTCCTGCTAGCAGCTACTCCTTCTTTCTTTCTCTCCTTGGCCAGCTGCCTTGCTACCTCTCCTTGGTGTCTGCTGCACTCTCCTTGGTCGGCTACCTTACCTTTTTTCCTTAGTGGCTACTGCTCTCACCTTGACTAGCTGCCTTGCTTTCTTTCTT